>APFE030587541.1:79880-90147 GCA_000404065.3 Pinus taeda | reverse complement strand
CAAGGCTGCAAGGTGTTTGTTTCATTGCAAATGATAATGAGTGGAAAATGGAACTAGTGATATTGGGGACATGAAAAGAAATTCTATATATATATTTGGTGAATTGATATTTAGAATAGTATATGTATATACTTACCTTTTGCATTTTTTGGTTGATCGAGCTTTGATCCATTTTAGCTATATAAGAGAAAAGGAAACCATATTAGTAGTTTCTTTGGATATGGATACAATAGATGCTTGCAAAAGAAGAGTAATGAATGGTTAAGTTTCAATGAAAATAAAAGGGGAAAGAAAATGATATTAATTGCATATATGGAAATATTTTGATGTGTTTGTGATTCATTTGCATGTACATGGTCCATTATGAGACATATTGTGTCATGATCTGACCAATATGTATCTAGCTTGTAAATCTTGTAGTTGTTTGTTATGTTAGACCATACATGATCAATGAGTGATGTATGCACATAGGCATTTGTATCTAGTAGGAAATGGAGGTTGTGGCCATGCATATAGTCTGTTACTGTATTTGTTCTAGCATTGTGTTCACGCATGTTAACATTGGATTCTCCTACGATGATTATTGGTTTACTAATAGATATATTGCAGAATGTTTTTTCAAGAATATCTAGTATATTGGGCAATGTGGCATAGCGTGTTGCGTAAACATTAACAATTGTAATTTGCATTCCATGTAGAATGATATTTGTCATTAATGATTCTACATTGTCCTCTTGAAATTGCATATGCTCAACAATTGCTATATTTTGTTTCAAACATGTGAGCAATCCATATTTATAATGGCTTGATATGCAATTAAATGTTTTGAACTTTTGTTGCAATATTTCTTGTTTCGTATGTGTTTCTTGTAAACATAGAATTCAACGTCCATTAGATCATAGTCATTGAGGACATCATTGATATAAGTTTCTAGGTTGCGAGTGTTTAGAGAGAAAATTGATGTGCATAAATGTTTATGCAAAGATTGATAATTATAATGTAGTTTCCATTTTGCAAATTGTCATAGACAGTCCATTTCAACTGCTATTTTCTGCTTGACTTTGAAATTTTCTTTCTTTAGTGGTTTTAATAGGAACAAGGATTGCATGTTTCTAACACGAGACAAGGCTGTATAGACTAATCCATGAGTTCGTATTCCAGTAGGATCAAATGCAAGGTTGTCTAGAGTAAGGCCTTGTGATGTATGGATTGTTCGAGCACATGCCAATTAAACAGGTAATTGTTTTCGTATTTTGATATAGCCTATTTTTGCTTGTGCTATTATTGGTTTTTTTTATTGGCAATATGGGGATCCTATCTTTGGAAATGCCTTGACTATAGAAGTGAGGGAATTTTTTTGCTTCGAAATGCCCTATGTTTGCATCGAAGAAGTTGATCCATATGATATCAATTTCATTTGTTTTTGTATAGGCTTTAATGATTCCATCTGCTCCATTAACAAGGCCATCTTGTGAACCGTAATTTACAACGTATATCTCAACTAACATGTTTAATTTTACAACTATTTGTGAAGGTAATGTTGCTGTATGTAAATGGGAAGGCAAATCGTCATGGTTTTCATCTTATTGATCGATTTCATTGATAAAAATATCGTCTCCAGGAATGATTAACAACATTTTAGTGTTGTGCAAAGTGACATATTTATTTTTATAAAAAAGATAGGGGAAAGCAAGGTCTATAGGTGCAGTTCTAACACAATTTATGTTCAAATATTGCAAACCATCTTCTACTTGAGTGCTTGTTTGCATTCTATTCAATATTGAGATGAAATGCTTGTCTGTTTGACGCATTGTAATATGCAATTCATGGCACTTTACATTTTCTTGCCAAAAGTCATATGGGACTGGTTGTTTGTTGAGAATAGGTGGTTCGAATATCAATGAGTCCTATATACATTGTGCTTGATAAAGATCACCATAGAAAATGATATCGACATTTCCAAAATATATTGTTTGGACATGTTTTATGTTCCTTAAGCGATCATCAATGCAGAACAAGAACCGACTTCCAAGTAGGGAAACCTCATCAATGAAAACTAATTTCAATTCTTGGTAAAGTTTTCTGAGTGCATCCAATGTTTCATTGCTAAGCGGTGTGGGGGAGTACTTGTTAAAAGGCATAAGCAGTGCAGAGTGGACTGTTGTACCACCTGCATTATATGCAGCTTTGCCTATGTATGATAGTATAAAACCCTTTGGTTTCAAAGGATCAGTTGAATGATGTGCATCATAAAGTTGCGTGAGCATTTGGAAGATATCTTTTGTTGTGAATGTTTTGCTAGTTCCAACTCTTCCAGTGAAGAATAAATATAGTGCTTTGTACACATCCATACGCTTTTTCATTGCATTGTCTTTGGTAATTGCTTGTTGTTCTCTATTGAGCATTCTTCTTAATCTGCGATATTCTACATTTCTGAGAAAAAATGGATGCTCTGATATCCGGAATCCGATATCTAGTTGTCTTTTTCTTTCATGGTGATGGGAATGTTGTAAATCTATTTCCAAGTCATATTTTTCGCTAATTTTTTTAGTTTTCGCTAATTTTTTCAGTGGTTCTTTGTTTTTTCATTGCATCAGTGGCATATTTGGTGCTTTTTTGGATGTCTTGAATGGCATTTTCTAAATCACCCCATAATGGGTTGATATTATAAGTGAAATTTGATCATTTGTTTTTATTGTGTTGTCATGTAACATATAAGTAGCTTCCCATGATAGCAAGTTTTTTATCAATATACTTTCACTTTTTTTCAAATGGCACATATAACAAAAGCTTTTCTCTGCAATAGTTTTCATAGTTAGTGCGTTTTTTGTATTTCACAAATCGTATGACTTTTGGTTTTTTCCTTTTCGAAATGGGTGTGCCATTTTTGTTGTACATTGAAGTAAATTCAGCAAGGCATATATGTTTAATAGCATTAGGTCGATTGATATAATAATCAATAATGGAACTTCACATGACATTTCGGAGTTGTCATCTTCCTGTTTTAGCAGGAACGATGGTTTCAGAATAAATGTACGTTCGTCCAGTGGCACTGTGTTTATGAATATGCATTCTCGTGAACTATGATTCAATGAAAGAGAAAGTGTTATATGGACTTGTTGTTGAACTGATATCTATTGGAGATTGAGCAAAGCATTGCCTAATTAGCGTATCATTTCAATAGCATTTAGCTTGCTATTTTCATGTTCTCTTCTTATACTTTTAAATGCATTTGTCATTGATTTGTCAAATTTTGTCATGTAAGAAGTGCAATATGATGTAGCTGCATATGCATTAAGAACAAATTGGGCATCACTATTTGCATTCCATAGCTTTGGCATATTCCTGGCAAAGCTATTATTCCAAGTGTGCGAGGGTTTTTGTTGCAATAAAGTCATTGGTTGGTTCAATGTACTTGGTATTGCCAAGATGTAATCGGTTTCAGTTAAATGCAATTATCCAAAAACTCGTCATATGTGTTGTTTCTATTATATTGTTTCTTTTCCAAGATGTTATATATGAATTTTGATTTTTCTTTTAATGTCTCATCTACCAATGGAATTGGTTCAAGAACCTTTTTGCTTCTCATTGGTGGCATTAGGAAGTTGTATCTGCAATGTGAGTTTTTCCTCTTTTTTCAACTTCTTGTATGGTGGTGTTCATGTATTTTTACAAGCTCTGGATCAAGGTGATCTGTGCTACAAGTCAAGTAATTGTCAACGAAGTTTTGAATGTTAGAATTACTATTAACTCCATATATTGGTGCATTTTTTACCCATAACGATCCATGTTCATGTTCACTTCCTCTATTTTGAAATTCAGTTACAAAGTAGTAATCAACTATCTCTCCAAATAATGTTTTTTCTTCAGACATAATTTTATTTAAGGCATTAATTCTATGCCTATAATAACGAGTACAACTTACTGGATTCTTTCTTATGAGATAGTAAATGTTATAGTCTTCTATTGTTTCAATATGTTTTCTTTTTTTCTTCTTGCTATGTAATTTGATCAATGTATTGACCAATGGAGCCCATCGATGTTCAACACTTGTAAATGTGACAAAGAATGTTGGAGGGCCTTATTGACGTATCATGGCAAATATATTTTTCTTCATTTGTTGTAGGTAATAAGGAGAAATTCTTATGTGCTTAAAATCAATGTAACGAATGTCACTTGTAAGAATATTGTCCAAGTTTGGTTTATATTTAACGTCTTTTTCTAGTAACTTTCTCCCTTTTAATTTCCCTTTTCTGATTCTTATTGAAATGCATGCAAGGACCATTTTCAATTATTATTCATAATGTTTTGAAAAACAAATTTGTTGTGTGGTAAGAGAAGTCACCACTATGGTGCATTAACTCCCATTGTGCAATTTTTTGGTAGCGAAATCTTTCTACGATGTCACCATCACGTGGGTCTCCATAAGAGAGGGTTGGAAAGTTCATTTCTTCTGCATATTTGTCTTAGAAAATTCCAAGGGGATGCTGGCCTTCAGCTGGAGAAATTTCAATCAGCTTATCTTCTAAATGATGGATTTATTGGGATCTTATGAATCCATGCACCAATGTTTCAGTGGGCATTTCATTTTTTAAATCACTAGTTGTTTGATCTTTGTCTTCAATGTCACTATTTTCAATTAGAGTTTTTGAGGTAGTTGATTGTAGGATGCTATCCCAATTTTTATTTATGCGCATGTTTTCAACTCTATAAAGGTGATGAGAACATAGTCCCTTAAATGCTGTCATGACAGTATGCACATAGAATTTTCCTGTTTGAATGCATTTTTATATTCTAATCGTCTTTTCAATGCAACATCAACTGTTGTTGTGTTTTCCATAGATTGTGGTAGTGCAGTTTTAACAATGTCTGTTTGGACAGGAACATTGATGGTCGATCTTGTTAAACCCATTTGTGATCGTTTGTGTCCCCATTGTCTTATTTGTGCAAATGCAATTCTTAATGCTACAAGATGTTCTTCAAGTTCTGAGAGTATGGCTACAACAGGCAATGGTTTGCTTCACTTAATGTTCTTAGGTACAACAAATTGTGGCAATTTTCCATTTCGAAGTGTTGTTTTGCAAACCTTACATATTACTTTGTTGGGCATATTTTTATGGTTTGTAGATAAATTTATATATATTTGTTCGAAGTATTCTCCAATCCTCTCCATATTCTTATGAAATTGTAATTGTTTACATATTGGACATTTTTTCTCTCGTGTGTCCTCTATGTTGGCTAGGTAAATTGTTATAGGGTTTTTCTTGGATAAGCAATTATGTTTATTATGTGATTTTTGTTTGCATAAAGTTTTATATTTTTTTGTCTGTAATCGTGCTAGTTGTTTTAATCTGTGTACATTGACCCTATTATTTTTATCTTCTGTCATTGGCATAATACCATATTGCAATTTGTCTTCAGGAACATGTGCATTTTTTGACATAGGTCCATGTTGCATGTGCAATGACGTTGTTTCTATTGGAAGAATTGGACAATGTACAATTCTTCTGTTGTTATGTTCATCTATTTCAAATGACACTATATTGTATGTTTGACTTGAAAAGTTATTTTGGGATTTTTGTTTGCATAAATTCTTATATTTTTTTGTCTGTAATCGTGCTAGTTGTTTTAATCTATGTACATTGACCCTATTATTTCTATCTTATCTCATTGGCGTAATACCATATTGCAATTTGTCTTCATGCACATGTGCATTTTTTGACATAGGTCCATGTTGTGTGTGCAATGACGTTGTTTCCAGTCGAAGAATTAGACAATGTACATTACTTCTGTTGTTATGTCCATCTATTGACAAAGGTGTGTAATGGGTGTGAAGTGTATCTATTTCAAATGACACTATATTGTATGTTTTACTTGAAAAGTTGTTGCATTGGTAGTAATTGACAATGCTCCTAGTTACAGAGGACCATTCTTGTTTGTTTACTTTGAATAATATCGTTGCCCTTTGCAAACAAAATGGCCCATCTTCTATTCCACATTTTTCAAGTGGCATTTCCATATTGATAAGGTATGTTTGCCAATTTGCAACTTTTTTTTGAGTTTTTATGACATCTTTTGATAGATATTTTTGTAGACAATGCAATGCAGTGTTTACATTGCACATGATCGAATTGCAGAATGATTGCACAATGTAAAGTCTTAAGCTTTCTATGTCAAATTCAGGTGCAATCAAATGACAAAGTGCAAAGAACATGCTATTTCCACAAATGGATATAGTGTTTGTTGCTTTATGCAATCTATGGCCTTGCATTTTATCATTCATTATTTCCCAATAGCTTTGTAGATATTTGCACGGAGGAGGAGGGTATTCATTGCATATTACAACTGATTGAGCTATTTTTTGTACAACAATGGTTCATAGTGCCCATTAGAGGGGTTCTCGTCACGGAACAATATATGCAATGGATTTGTCGTTTTGTTTGAATTGAAGAACAAATACCTTTTTTTTTCTTTTTTTTCTTTTTAATGACAAAATTCCTATTGATAAATTCAACCATTTTGCTAGCCAGCGTATGCAAAATGCGTCTCCCCATAGTCCTCGTTCATTCTCAATTAGACCATTTGAATCTAGGAGACGAATTCTTCGCAAGTATGTTTCAATGTCACAAATTCCATGAAGCTGATACAGGATATCAGGTGCTAGCTCATAATTGAATGAATCCAATGCCTCTATGTGACCTTGTTCAAGGTACATCAAGAAGTGGTCTATTGTGCCATTTCACAATTCATTGGACGTATATCAAAAATGCAAAAGTACTTCAATTACATTGAAAAGACACTCGCCTGGACTGTATGAAAATGCTTCAAGTCTAAAAAGGTTGTTGGTGTTCAAGACATCATCAATAGTCGCATCATTGTCACATTGTTTTCTTGGTTTGTAACTATCAACATCAATTATTTCATAAATGTTTATATTGTTATTGCGTGAATTATTTATTAACATTGGATACCTAAACGCAATTGTCTTGTTGTTGCAAGATTGGGGAATTTGGAATAGGATAGAGAAGTTGTATTTCCAATGAAATAGAAGTAGCAGCAAAGTGGAATAAAACTTGCAACGAACTTGACATTCTTACTCCCACGTATTTGCAAGGAGACTTTGCAAAAGAAAAAAATGAGATTGCCATATAAGTTTCTATATGTCGAACCAATAGCTTATGACATACAATGAAAGCATGAAGGAACCTAAAGAAAGCAAGATCATGAGGTAATCACAAAATCCATGTACTTTAGCAAACTATTGAAAAGAGAAACGATGTTGTTGACAAGAAATACAGGTTAAGTGAGGTGGTTCTAATTCGTCTAAAGCAAGACTTTGTAACAACGTGATTATAGATAATATGTAGGCCATGAATATAGATATGTTCTCAATGACTTCACCACCTGTTCTATTGATTAAATTTATTTTGAGCTTGACTAGAACATATCATCATCATATTATACCCGATTGCAAGAGTTGGATCAACAATCCCTTTTGTTGTTGGGCACCATAGGCCATACGCGATAAATATTTTACAGGGAAACCCCCATAGTGATCTTTGACCATCCCTAAGAGTGGGAAGATAAATTAAGATGATGGTGGCTTATTTTCGAAGTTGCACATAATTGTTTTCAGATTAACATCTTTTGTTATTTAGTGACAATTCATGGGGTAACAAGTAGGTTAAAAATCATTCCATGGTTCCCATTTGTTGCAAGATTTTACAGACATGGGAAAAATTCTTCATTCCGAAATATTAAGTAAGGATACATTAATGTATGATTTTGTTTATGCAACAATAAAACATTTGTTCTAGGATCTTGTCCAATTTGCTTGGAATATGGCCAATTCCTTCATTATGTATTTTCATTCCATCTTTTTTGACACCTTATAAAAATATCATCAACAATATCTTCTATAATCTTTTCCTTCTTTATTTTGCATGTTCACGTGCATGAATTATGAAAGAAAGAAGAAGAAAAAGAAAAGAATTATGTTGCTATTTTAATTTACAATTCCTATTGAGTGAATACCTCCCTAAATCCAACATAAGAATGCACTCTCCTAAACTTAAACCGATAAATCCTTAAACAATAAATTTAAACATACTATTATATAATATTTTCTCTTATAAATTGTAAAAAATGAACTTTTTGATATGAATACTATTACTTACTAAGTTTAGAATTAAAACTATTATAGAACAAACTATTATAGTAATCACTTTAAATTGCAATACAATCTACTACTAAGGTAATCTAAACTGAAATACTAATAAGTTTAGCAAATTTTTTTTATTATATATAATAATATATAAGCCAATATTAAATTATTTACTATAATTTATTGAGGATATGTGTCGTAAGTAATCTTAAAAGAAAGAACCATATGAAATACAAAGAAGATTATAGAAAAAATTTGAATAAACCAAAAGAAAATAATCATAAAAATATTACCAGTAAAAGAATTGTTATGAAATTGCGTTAAAATAGTATTTTCATACAATTGTAAAATAAAATATAAGCATAAATTAAAAAATACAAATTCGTTCTTTTAAATTTGAGCTCGAACTTTTTATGAAAATATATAAGCTTCATTACGTAAACTTACTCAAATATTTTATTTAATTTTATATATATATTCTTAGTTTAAATTGTAAAAATTATAATTACTTTCTTTTAATTTTTTTTAATATGATATTAAACTAATAATTATTTATATTCTATAAATGATTATTTATTTGATTCTATAAATGTAAAATGTTTATGATTTTTTAAGCTATGTTTATAATTTTCTTATAGTAATTAATTATATATTTACAATATTTGTTATAATTAATTAATTTTTAATTTTAAAAAAAAACCCAATTTATTAGGCAAATAGTCACATTGAACAGTAAGGTATTTTCTTATTTATTTAAATTATTATTACTATTTAAACAAGAAATATATTAAACCTTGAACAATTATTTTCCTTAATTATTTATATATTTCAATATGCATTATCATTTTAATTCATCACTTAAATTTTATTTTTAAAAATTAAGTGTTTTATTGACCATATATTATTTTATTGAAATAAATTTATTATAATTAAAATAAATAAAAACAATAATTACTTAAAAACCCCGAAGTTAATCGATTTACGAAGTTGAAACTTCTCTATATTTTCTAGAATGTTCACTATCTTCGTATTTATATTAGTGTCGCCATTGTAGCTCTGTTCGTTGTTACAGGTAGTTTTATTATTTTTACCAGTAGCAGGCCCTGTTTTCAATGCACCTGGGCTCCTCAGCGTTGCTCACCTGCCTTGGATCTCTTCGAACAGTGGAAATTGAAGGAAGTGGTTTTAGTAAACTGATTTCGCCATTTTGAGCATGGCTTACAGCTTTGCTACCGGTTTCGGCCTTGAACCTTAGCTCATATTACCTTTCACCTTGTTGACTCAAAACTACGTTCTCGTTATGTTAATTCATAGCAGCAACATCAATTATTCCTCTTTTAGGGTTTGGACGGATTACCCCAACAACAACAAAGCTTCTGTGCAGAGACCTCTCCATGGTCAAGGTATGGCATGGTTCTGTCGTTTATTACCCTCTGGCTCTGTTTTCACATTATTCGCCCTGTTAATTGCTCTCCTTGTCACGGAGGCTGGCTTGCAACAACCTCTGCGTTTTCCAAATGACATCGAAGCCAAGCAATTATTTCTTTCCATGGCAAATTTACATTACGTTTTCAGGGCATATATATTAGTACTAATCGTTCATGTCAAAATTACTAGGGACACGCATTTGGCGACACAGCCATTACGGGATCCAGGTTTCACTGTGTAGTGCCCACCCTAGTTTGTTGACTCTAATATGACATTATCTTGCATACTTTAGTCGATGAGTAACTCAGGTTGAGGATCCAGAAACGTGACTCCATTATCAGCGAATGTGATGGTTATGTATGTTCTCTATTAATATTATGATTACGATATAATTAATGGTTATGTGTATTCTCTATTGATATCATGATGGTGATAGTAGTAAAGGATAGACATGTGTGTATTGATTTTATAATGATGATAGCCTTGATCTATATGTATGGTTCCATTAAGGTTATGATGATGCTAGCCATGATGGAGGTATCCCCTATGTTAGCTACTTACATTAGTTCTGGTTCACAATGAGCGGTGATGTGAATGACCAGGTGATGGTAATTAATGCTATTATGACAATGACTAACACTGAAAAACCTGGTTACTGATTATTATTGAGTATGG
>APFE030587541.1:55883-78154 GCA_000404065.3 Pinus taeda | reverse complement strand
ATTATGCATGACATGCCAAGTGTCATCTTTGAAGACTCTTATAAAAGAAGGGGCAAGCCATAGAAGAGGGGACTTTTTGGGAACCCTATTATTGGATGGATGATATGATGTAAAAGCAGTTTGGTGAGGTAAAGGGTTTTTAGAGAGGGGACACTTGAGCTAAGGTTGCTCTCCTCTGCCAGCTAGATTCTTCCTCCATTGTACAATCCCATTGCAACTCGGGGGTCCGCGGGGAAGAAGAGTACCCAAGGAGTAGGCTGGGAGGTAAACCGGTGGGTCTTGTTTCGGGTCAAGTGTGTCATCATACACTCACATAAGTGACCAGCAACAAGGGAATACCAACTACAGTAGAGCAAGTGGAGTCTCGCCTTCCGGTGTATGGTACATGTGTATTTCGTTACTACTTAATCTTCGATTAAAAGTATGTAAATGTTTTGTTATGTTCCTGAAATGAGCATCAATAATGTGTGTGTTGAATGAATTGAAATCTCAATGTGCTATTTTCTGGTTGTAATTGCTATGTTAACAAAAAGATCTTTTGAAAAAATAAAAAATAAAAAATTGCATAGTCCTTACACTAGTCCTTACACACTGTCACAGATCTGTTGGGCAAATATACCGCCCGAGCTGCTCAGAGATGATATTTCGAGAATTGAGGCAAGCGAGGTTGCTTGGGCTGCACGGAAATAAGTGGTTGCCCGTTTTGGGGTTTGCAGAAGTTGGAGGGAAATTAAGAAGGAGATTGTCCAGACACCCCAACTCGGGAAGCTCACTTTCCCTATTTCTCTTAGGCAGGTAAAGTTCTGGCCTAACGAATTCCATTTTCAACCAATCTTCTTCCATAAAATCATACAAATTCATTGAGTCATGCAAAATGTTTATTTCGTTACAGTGTTTGAGACTGCGCCTACGCTGCTTAATTAATTTTACTATAAGTTGATAGGGTTCCCTATCAACGAAGTTATACTTTAATAACGCATTGCCCCCCAGAACATCTCAAGGAGAGAATCATAACTAATTGAATTGCAATAATTTATGCCCTAAGCTTATTAGGTTCCCATAATTTAAAACAAGAATCCAAGCCTTTGTCTTTTTCTCATGCTAAGAGCAGCATTAACAATTATTAGTAAGAGGATCTAGATGACAGCTTGTGCATAGATACTTGTATTAGAATAATTGAAGGCTCTTCTGTTCCATGATTTCAAAATTGAGTATCCCCACATTCGTCTTTTCCCATTGCCAGATAGAAGTAGCCAACACAACCTACCTTTTCATGTATATTTGCAACAAACAACTCCAAGATTTGCAATATCGTATTTATATTGTGAGTTGGATAAGAGTATCTAGAAATAGGAAGAGGCATTAAAAACATGATAAAATTGGCATCCATATATGTCTCTCATATATTCAATGGACTCCAATTGTGATCGAAATTGCTACTATTTGAGACACTCTCTCAAACAGTGCTATTATATGAGATGCTCTTTCAAATGTGTTTGCGTTTTGTATTTGTTATTTTATTGCCAGTTTTTAATCAATATTTCAGTTAACATTCTAATGTACAGAGTTGTGATTTATAATCATGTATAAAGTTGTGATTTACAAGGATGTGGTCCAATGGTTTGGTCACACAGATTTTATGGTTCAATTTTGAGCTAAACTATATACACCTAAAAACTGCTGTGAAGGCAATTTCTCCTACTGAAAAAAAATATATATCATTCAACAATACAATTATAGTTTGGCTATTTCAATTTCAAAATACAACCATTCAAAGTCAAAGTTAAGCTATTTCAATTTTAAAATACAACCCCTGAAAGTCAAAGCTAAACATATTTAGTTATAATGTTTGAAAACTGTCAAGTTAAGAAACATGTAAATGTGTTTTCGAATTCAAAAAATGTTCGTTCTGTCACACAGAAATTACTAATTAAAAGAAGTTAGTACCGAATAGCTCATATCTCAGAATCTGTTAATTCCGTTGCTTTTGCTTTTATGTTGGTGATAAATAAATCTATTACAGAATGCATATGCATTCTTCAGTTTCATCATCGTTTTTTTATCTCGTATTGTACAAATAATCGCATTTATGAGTTGACTTTGATAATTTTAATTAAATAGGTAGGAAAATGGCACTTTGACATACTTGTCGTCGACGGTTTTCAATTTAAGGAAAAATTTCTATAACATAGATTAAGAAAATGATAATTATTCTGTAAGCTAAGTTTGACGGTTATATTTTGCATTCTAGAATACGTATTTGACAAGTAAATTGTAGTGCGGTAGAGTATTGATTCTGTGATTTGGTGGCCATGTCTTTCAAAATTCAATTGTATGGGAATCCTATTCTTTATGTTGAAAATAGCAACAAGAAATGATAAAAATAGTATACAGAAATTCCAATTTTAATTTGTCATTGAATTAAAATTGTGAATTAAAATTGAATTTAGTCTCACCAGCTACTTGGAAATAATTAATTAATTAATTATTAATAATTAATTGGAGAAATTCAAGTTAGAAGTCTTTTTGAATTCATGCAACAATTAACCCTTAAATTGATGACATTATCCCTTAATTAAGGAGATAAGATTGAGTTATATTTGAGTTGTAATTAGTTAGCTCAGTTCACTGAGTTAAGTCCAGTTAGATTAGTTCCAATTTGTTTGAGGAAGTAATTGTGAGTTATCAGTCAATTGATGCATGCATGCACTCAACGAGTGTACTCCAGATAATTGAAGATTCTCTCATCAGAAACTCATGCATGTCTATTCTGAGAAAGACCTAGTTGAGCTAAATGTCAAGGACAATGTACTATCAGTTGCATGTTTGCCCCTATAAAGGAAACTCATGCATGCAGAAGGATCAAGGTTACTTGAGGATTGCACAGTTCTGATAGTGTGTTAGAGCAATGTGTGAGATATCAGTGTTCCACTTGGTAACAGGAGGATCACCGAGAAGAAACTGCGCAAGGAAATAGGAGTTTGGAGGGTAGAGAGGAAGGCTTGTGAGTATCTGTGAGGATTGTACTGAGAGCTGGCTAGTTGTGAAAGCTAAGGCTTTGTATAATTTTGATGTATTTCCACCTTGTATGATAGTACAGATAGTGGGGTTTTTAGCTAAAGCTTTTCCCTGAGTATTTTCTGTGTTTCATGTGCATTGATTTTTCTTCTTCTAGTTATATGTGTTCAGCTCGATCTTGCTCAACCTTTAAGCTTCTGAAAAGCAAATTGATAGTAGAAGTAGATTATAGTATTTTGCTTTAGTATATTGCATTATCGGGTTAATCTACAGTCAGATTTCCTACATGATCTTAGATTTAGGTTTGTAGAAAATTTGCAGAATTTCTACATGGTATCGGAGCTAGCTGATCTATAGAAAAATTTCTACATGGTATCAAAGCCAAGTTTATCAAAGCTGTGAACAGTATACAGAGAAGAGAATGCAAAATTTGAAGTTTGGGGTTGCAGGTGCAAATCGAATTCTTATCATACTTCAAGGTTGGTCAATGGCATTTTATGGCTTGAGACTCGAGTATGCCTTGAAAGGCAGCTCAAATTACATAGCATGGAGGCTGTATTAGAAGACAATGACTTGAAAGATTTTATTGATCAAGAAATCCAAAAGCCAACTTTAACTAATGCACAAGAGTTGGCTGAGTGGAAGAAGTGTGTGGTGAGGGCGAGAGAGATCATCCTTGAGGGAGTTCGAGACCATATTGTCTGGAGTCTGCATGGGAATGATACTCCATATTCAATGTGGAAGATATTGAAGTACCTCTACGAGAATAGTAGCGACTATAGGAAATTGGTGTTCAAGGATAAGCTTCGAAGAATCAAGATGGGAAGGGCGATACTATTTCCACATATTTGAACAAGCTCATCACTTGCAGAGATGAGCTTGGAAGTGTGGGAATAACTTTTGCCAATGATGATATGGTGAGCCTCCTTTTCCTTGGCCTTCCAAACAGCTAGAACAGCTACCGGGACTCTGTGAATGGAAGTGAGAAAGTGCCGGATTGGGAACGATTGTGGTCGGATTTCATGCAGGAGGAGATTAGGAAGAGCACAAGAGATGGTTCTTCATCCAAGGATGTTGATAAAGAAAATCTGGCCTTAACAAGTGAGGCAAGGAAAGAGAAGGGGAAGGATTCCCATTCCAAAACGAATTCTTCTCATGGAGGTAAGAACGGTGACAAGTCTAAAGTGAGATGTTTTAACTGTCACGAGATGGGTCATTATGCGACTAAGTGCCCATCGAAGAAGTCCAAGAAGGGATCCTAGAAAGGATCAGAAGATGAGGCATTAGCCTCTCAGTTCGAAATGGACTTTACCCTCATCGCACACATGGTATCATCGACGATGGGTTGTGGTTGGTATCTTGACAGTGGAGCCTCATTCCACATGACCGGTGATAAAAGTTTATTCACTGCCTTGGAGGAGAAAGACCTCAAGATGTACATAGAGATGGGTGGCGATGAAAGGTATAGTGTTTCAGGAGTGGGCACGGTTGCTTTTAAGAGGGAGCATGGAGCTTCTATCACATTGACAAATGTGAAGTATGTGCCTAGATTGAAGAAAAACTTGGTATCGGTCATGATGTTGGAGGACAAAGGCTATGATGTTGTCTTCAGTAAGGAAAGGCGTTCTTTAGACACATCACCATGAGACAGGTGAAACAGATCGGTTCACGAGTCAAGAACCTGTATGCTCTTGAGGTTAAAGATGCATGCAAAGCCTTGAGGAGCAAGGAAAATGTTAGAGACTTGGTGTTTGAGAGGGAAAGTAAATTACCTCTCAACATGCAGTCCCAGAAAAAGTCTTAGACAATTGTGGAGGAGCCACAATTGGAGAAGTGGGTGGAGGTATCACATGTAGCCATACTTGCAGGTGTGAGGTGGGGCGATGTGAAGTGATAGTGCCAAGAAGGCTGAAATTAGGTAGGGTCCATTGAGAGGTTTTATTTCATGGATCGTACCTTGCTACGGGAGCCCAAAGTACATAGTAATGGGAGGAATCAATGGGATTGATGCAGTCAGAGATCAAAGTGACAGAGGCTAGAGCAGTCAAATATTGAAGAGCACAAAGAAGGACTGACAATAGTGCAAAAAGGTAGAGTCAGGAGAAGCACAAAGTTTTCAGTTGACAGAAGCAATAACAGTGAGAGACTTTGAAGACAGATGCATCATACTGATTCAGGTTGGATGTTTTATTGTTTCTGGAGTTGCTGGAGTAACAACACTAAAGAGAAGTGTTGCATGCATAACATTCCAAAGGCTCACGATCGGTATCAAGTTGAATTCCTTTCTTGTTGAGAGGGAGTGTTGAAAATAACAACAAGAAATGATAAAACTAGAATCCAGAAATTCCAATTTTAATTTGTCCTTGAATTAAAATTGTGAATTAAAATCGAATTTAGTTTCACTAGCTGCTTGGAAATAATCAATTAATTCATTATGGATTAATTAGTTGGAGAAATTCAAGTTAGAAGTCTTTTTGAAGTCATGCAACGATTATCCCTTAATTAAGGAGATAAGATTATGTTATATTTGAATTGTAATTAGTTAACTCACTTTACTGAGTTAAGTCTAATTAAATTAGTTCCAAACTGTTTGACGAACTAATTGTGAGTTATTAGTCAGTGGATGCATGCATGCACTCAACCCGTGTACTCTAGATAACTGAAGATTCCCTCATCAGAAACTCATGCATGTCTATTATGAGAAAGACCTAGTTGAGCTAAATGTCAAGGACAATGTACTATTAGTTGCATGTTTTCTCCTATAAAGGAAACTCATGCATGCAAAAGGATTAAGGTTCCTTAAGGATTGCGTAGTTCTGATAGTGTGTTAGAGCAGTGTCTGAGAGATCAGTCTTCCACTTGGTAACAGGAAGATCACCCAAGAGAAATTGCGCAAGGAAATAGGAGCTTGGAGGAGAGAGAGGAAGACTTGTGAGAAGCTTTGATTACCTGTGAGCATCTGTGAGGATTGTATTGAGAGCTGGCTAGCTGTGAGAGCTAAAGCTTTGTATAATTCTGATGTATTTCCACCTTGTATGATAATACAGATAATGGGGTTTTTAGTTGAGGCTTTCCCTTGAGTATTTTCTATGTTTCATGTGCATTGCTTCTTCTTTTTTTAGTTATATGTGTTGAGCTCGATCTTGCTCAATCTTTAAGCTTCCACAAAGCAAATTGATAGTACAAGTAGATTATAGTATTTTGCTTTGGTATATTGCATTATCGAGTTAATCTACATTCAGATTTTCTACATGATCTTAGAGCTAGATTTGTAGAGAATTTGCAGAATTTCTACACAGAAATCCCTATGCCATTGATTAACTGCCTTTTGAGACTTTAACTACGCAAAAATTTAGTGACATTGGATCTAAATTTTCGTGACATTTTTTAAATGGTAGAAAACCAATTTTTTTTATTATATATTATTAACCTGCAAAGTCATTTTGCATTTATAAATTGGTTTTCATAACATAATAACTTAACCATTATAATTTTTAAAGTGAACGTTTCAACAACTAATCGCCTTTACCTTATTTCTATTTTGGGCTTCTTTGTCGAATTACTCTAGTTTTAGCTCATTATTGTCACGGTGAGGGGGAGCTCCATGGCTACCTGACTTTGGTGGAAAGACACAGGTGGAAAACCAGATTTTTCAGCACGTTTGATGAGAAATTTTGCTGGCATGCTGCTGTCTAAGGTATGTAGCTATTTATTTTCTCCATGGATGAATTTACATTCGCATTTGATTTGCAATCGATTCAAGGTTTACCAATTTTTTGAGGAAATTATCTCTGTGTCTTGATAATGTAGGGCCTCACTAGGGTGAATGCATATGGATTCTCCACGCCTAGTGTACTTCCCTCCCTCATAGGTATAATGTTTCTGTTGTGGTTTCGTCGTGGACCCACGTTGGCTGCACTTTCCTCGTTGGGAGAATCACTTCATTAAAGTTGGAACTCTTCTGAGGATATTGCACCATTAGATTTCCAACTCTTTGCAAGAAATTTGTTTAAGAGAATTGCATTCATTAAATTCAACTTGAATGCTCATTAAATTTTCTTAGGTTTAAAATTGGCAGGGTGGAGAATACATTGAAATCATCATAGGTTTTAAATTGATGTTTATTTTATTTGGATTTCTTATTAGTAAATTTGAAAATATTAACATTTTGAATAAATTAAATATAACTTAAATTAACTTAATATTTTTCAATGTATTTTTTGGGTATGGCATGGCAAAAAATACATTGAAACTTGGTTATGTTTTAAATTGGTAGGGCAGAGAATATATCGAAATCTTCATAGGTTTTAAATTGATGTTTCTTTTCTATTTGAGGTTTTTTTTGAATTTTTTATTAGTAAATTTGAAAAATATTAAATTTATTTTAGTTATTTTGAATATATATATATATAATATATATAATATATATATAAATATGAAAAATATTAAATTGATTTTAGCTATTTTGATTATTTGTATGTGTTACTTTTAATATTTATGGTTATAAATTTAGGAGTTATGTTTAATAAATAATTAATTCATAACAAATTTAAACTTTAATCTAGTTTAAAATCATAATGTCAAAGATTTAATCATAATGCTAAATTGATGGCTCTGAATATATAGTTTAAAATCATAATGCCAAATTGATGGCTCTGAATATATATGTAATTAAATTAATTCTGAATTTGATATTTGAAAATAGTTATAAATAAATAATACAATGAAAACTGTAAAAAGCCTAATATTAATTAATAAAAATATAAAATAACAAAAATATTGGAACCTGTAAAAAATAATTTAAGAGTGTTAAGGGTATACAAACTTCCAGCACTTTCTTAATTAAAAGAATTGTCAAATAGTTCAATAAATACATATCCATATTACGTTTTCACTGAGGCAATGTACCACAAAACAATCAAATGATGTACAAGTGTGCAGAAAACAGGGCTACCAATAAATCGCAAGCTATCCGGCCATTAAATGAACGGCGGCCGTATATGCCCACCCGTTCGATTTTGCTGAGGCCGAAATCGAACGGTGGGCATATACAGCCGCCGTTCATTTATGGCCCGATAGCTTGCGATTTATTGGTAGCTGAGAAAACAGTCGAAAGACAAGCGTGCGAGGACGGCTGGAACAGGTCTGGAGGGACAGCTCGCGTATGGCCTCGGCCACCGTAGCCTTCGTGGTGATGCTGGTGGCCCCACCTAAAACTAAAAATTTGGTAGGAAAACTTTTAAACTTAAAGTTAACATTGTGGAAAGCATAAAATTTTAGTTAATATTTTTTGTACACTGAAATCTAAAGTAATGATTACTAAATAAGAGTTTTTTTTGACCAATCAAAAATTATATAAATTTAAACTCATAATTTTAAAAAACAAATTATTTATAAAATTTAATTTCCACTCTATATGTTCACAAATTTTTGACAAAATAGATTTAATTGAAAGATTAACATATTTTCCTAGCGACAGAAATAATAACAAATAGCGTATAATGTGAAAAATGGTTAATTCCCACACAGTGAACAACGATCGACTCGCCACACCCCACAACGCCAAACCCGAAACAAAATGAGCGTCATGTTTGAGGTTGATTTCCAAAATATTAAAGAATCACATACGTAATAATTTAAAATTAAATAAAATGCAAAATAGTATCCATTATTATATTTATAAATCCTAAGAAATATATTTGGTTGAGATTTAAAGTTGGTTCAAGTTGACTTCAAAATATTATGGAATTTGCAATTGGGATAGGTAATAAATTAAATTTAAACGAAATACAAAAGAGTGTCCATCGTTATATTTATAAATTCTTGAAGTTTCATGAACACGTGTGAAGTTTCTAGCTATCCTTAAATTAAATATAGATATTCCTAAGGCTCAAGGTTGTTTTGAAAAATATTTCGTTGCTTTTATTTTTGGACTATGAGAAAGGCGTCCAAAAATATCCGTTCCATTTATTAGTCCCTGCCTTTGGCATAGCAGGGACTATAGCGTTCGATCGAACGTTTGACCGCTATTAATTCATCAGTTGACTAGATTTTTTTGGGGTTTTTTGTATTTTAACCAAAGTTGATTGCTGATAATTTTGTGTTCTAACAATTTTAACCAAACTTTTGAATTTAGCCTCTTATTGCAGGCTTCACGTCCCCCAATGTTGTTTTTAGCTATTTTATCCTAAATTTTTAACTAGCGGTTGTTATGTTTTTCTTTTGCAGTGTACCGTAAAATATCCAAAGTTTTGGCGGTTGTTATGTTTTTCTTTTGCAGTGTACCGTAAAATATCCAAAGTTTTATTATAATTATCTCTGGCTCTTGCATGTGTGCCATCTGCCATGGTGCATGTTCGCCATGGTTTTTCACACACCATTTTTCATGGAAAATGTCCATAAGGCTCGAAGGAGAAACGGTCAGGGTACGGCACCCTACCTCTGCTCAAGGGAAAAACACAGTTTCAGGGGTATGCCAATTATATGAGAAGGTTCAGAGATATGCTCAGAAAAGTCATCGACACGCAGACCAGTTTGGAGTTCATGAATGGCCAAACCGAAGAACATTACAAGAAATGATACAATAGGTATGTTAAGATACAGAAACAAATCTAGAGTTTTCCTTTTGCATTTTTTAAACAAAAGCAGGTATGTTACGATACAGAAACAAATCTAGGGTTTTCCTTTTGCATTTTTTAAACAAAAGCATGAGAAACATTGCCACTGTAAATCCAATTGGGGCACTGAAAATTAACTTGGGATTTCCCTTTCTATTTTTTTAATAAAAACATGAGAAGAAATGCAACTGTAAACACAGTTTGTGTACTCGAAACTTTTAGTTTTTATTAAGTCAGTGAAAACTTTTAGTTTTTACGAGGTCAGTGAAGAGTTTTTACGAGGTCAGTGAAGAATAGTTAGTAGTTGTTTTCAACTGTTTCTTTCGTTAGAAAAGAAATTAATTTTCACCCAGCCAACCGAAGTTCCCTTCATTGGGAAGGGCAATTAATGCAAAACTATTACTGCATGGTTAATTCTGAAACATACAGCTACAAGACTATATAATTATTCTTGTCAAAAACACAAGCATAACAGATGTCGGATACAAAAATGGTTAGTATGGAACCAAATACCAAAGAAACACGTCTGTAATTTCAAAAGCAACATACCAAACCTTAAACTCATATGTATGATATGATTGCTAAACCCTTCCATGGAACTTTAATATTCTTTAAATTTTATATCAGAGAACTTTAATATCTTTAAATTTTATATCAGAGAAATAATGGATTTGTACATGGCAAAGGGATAATTTTTTAATATTTGAAGCAACCGCTATATTTGTGCAGAAACTTTGCAGAGAGCAGAAGATAAGAACATGACTGAAGTGTACGGACATCATTCTTCGACTAAATTCTGCAATGCTCGGAGCACAATGGCATCAAAATTGGGGAAAAAGAGTAACAGGTAGAGTGATGATTCTGGGCAAAAATCTAGTTTTGTTGTGCTGAACTTTTCTTTAAAAGTTATTTCACGGCAAGGACCAGAAACTAAAAAAAGAAAAAGCATCCATTACATTTAAAACACTGTAAATAAATTAGAGCATCAAATTAACAGAGTTTATTGATTAGTAGGGAGATGAAAATATAGTCTTCATCCACTACAAATATCTGCTGTTAACAGAGTTTATTGATTAGCAGGGAGATGAAAATATAGTCTTCCTCCTCGTAGCTAGTGTCTCGCACTACAAATATCTGATGTTTTAATCGGTTGGTCTCCTCTTTTAAATGGTTGGTTACATCATTTTCATGGTTCTTCAAGGTATATGTTGCTGATGCTGCCGTAGTTGTCAACCCATCTTCCTCCAGTGGTTCCAAACCATTGGCAACGCCAAGTTGATAATCTATTGTAACAACAATTACAAAAAAAATTACGGAGAAGAGGAACAACAGAGTAGGTATGAATACCAGGAGTAAGCTTCGTGTGAGCAGCTTCGTGTGAGCATCTGGCGAATCTTCAACATCTCACAGCAAGCCGAGCCATTCAAATTCTGATTAAATCCTTTTGCACTTAGCAACACTGGCACTTCTTAACAAATTCTAAACTTCTGGTTATCAAAATGTATCTCATACAGAGTGAAGCGTATGATTTAATAATTTGACAAACTTCGTTCATGCAGTTGATAACGTGTCTGTGGTAAAGATTTAATAATTTGACAAACTTCGTTCATGCAGTTGATAACGTGTCTGTGGTAAAAAAACACGTGTCAAACTTTTTCATCCATTCCCTGATTATTTATTGAAGTGCTAAGTTCATTCGATAAAGTTAGTTGGTATTGACGGCGGTTATTTTGTGGGATTTTACATCGCGTAATCAAACATATAATTCCATTCTTATATCTGAATTCATTTATAATAACTTAAAATAAAACTTATAATTCCTTTCACATTCCTAACCTTAAAATAACAAATTCTTTTGACATTCTAACTTTTAAATAACAAAAACCTATAATTCCTTTCACATTCCTAACCTTAAAATAACAAATTCTTTTGGCATTCCTAACTTTTAAATAACAAAATCCAAGCAACAGGAGAAATACAAATTATATCTATATATGCGTTCATTTAATATTGTGAAAAGTTAATTCCCAAATTCCCAACGATAATTGCACGAGAGGAATATATGTTAATATATTTAATTGAGATTATTAGACATTGATCTCACAATAGAGGAATATGTGTTAATATCAATCATTTAATGGCAGGTTTTACATAGGAGGTTGTGCCGCTATTCCTGATTATGGACATATAATAGAAATATTAATAACATCTATGAACATTTAACCAATATTGATAACATCTATGAACATTTAACTGGGGTTCTGCATCGGAAGTTGTGCTGCTATTCTTGATTCTGGTAGAAAGTTTTGATGCTATTGTAGATTACACAACTTCTATTCTTCACTTGACGTTGCCCTGCTATTTTTGATTTTCTCAACCCGGGCAGGGACTACCGCCACGCTAGTCCCTGCAGAGCTTCTGTATATTGCTAAGTTTTGTGGGAGCCATGCTTGCTGAATATCAAAGTTATTGTCTCATAACACAAAATACCTACGAATAAGTCAGTCCACGGTGAAATAGAGAAAGAAACACAATACACAAATAAAAAATAACTAAGAAAAAGAGGCTTTGGTTTTTTGTATCCCTTAAAATTTTCGTGTAGGGATCATTAGAAACAAATGGAAACCAAAGACGGGGACTAAATTACATGAAGTTAACCCTTTCAGCTGCAGAACGAAGATCTGAGAGAAAAAAACTTTAAAAAGCTTATTCATAGTCAGAAACGTTGCCATGGTTAAACCAAAGGAAGTAGATAGCTGAATCAATTGGAACGAACGAACTTAGCTATCCATCTTAGGCATGAGAGTACATATTTTCCCGTTGATGTTGAACGCGTGAGGAGTCGATCTATGGTGTATCAGTTCATTTGTATCCATAATCGAGACAGCTGGAGTTGCCTGCACTACCCCACATGGTTTTCCATTTATTATATTTTTTACTTTATTTTTTATTAATATTATTTTCCAATTTTGAATGAGCCTTGGTGAGTTGATTATGAATTCATTCATTTAATTTAATAATGGTTAATTCTTTAGAATAAAAATCTTCTTTGTTTGTCCAAATGCGATTTGAATATGAATTCATTTATTTAATTTAATAATGGCTAATTCTTTAAAATAAAAAACTTCGTTGTTTGTCCAGATGCGACTATTCCATCTTGAACCTTGCTCATGTTTCAGTGTTACAGTCTGGGCCATGTTTCAGTGTTACACTCTGGGCCAGGTGAGGTAGTTGTTTCCTCTGTACACCAGGTATCATGAAAGATTCTCTGAGTAACCTGGGTCAAGCAACCTTATACAAAAATGGGGTAGTAGTTGTTACAGCAAATAGGTATGAGGCATGCAATTGATAAAATGTTTTCCAAGATCACATGTTTTCTCTTGAAGCATGTGCACTTTCATTTGACATTTGGTGCCACAGTAGCTAAGTGGATCTACTTACTCTGTACGACTCGATGTACTCAATGTCGGTACTCAATATACTGCTCGTAGTCAATGCCATGAATCATAGTCGATCTAGGGCTCTTTACTAGTACTCGATCGCCCTTTGCTAGTACTCGATCTAGGTGTCGATGCAGTCAATCCCTGTACTCCATAGCAAGTTTCAATGCCAACTTTACATGCACTCTACCCAAGTTATCGGGAAAAAAATCTAAAATAAGTAATCTATTAGAGGGGCCTCTGCATGCTAAGGTTGAAAAGACGAAGGATGCCACATCTAGAGAAGATGGCAGTGCTTAGCCTTGTTTATAAGGGAGGCACTTAGTCTCTGATCCTCCACACTCAGGGAGCAGTAACAGGTCCAACATCAGTCGTATACCCCATAAGATTCTCAGTTTAGCTGATATACTTTTAATACTAATGGTCTGATGTGGTCTTACAGGATAACAAAGCATGGGTGATCCGGGGAATGGTTGGGATGTGAGATTTGACCTGGTATTGAGAGTGATAGAAGACCAAGTAGAAAATAAAGCTAAGCATAAAGATAATAAACACAGAGTGATAGAAGATCAAGTAGAAAATAAAGCTAAGCATAAAGATAATAAACACATGACGGTAATGATAAGGCTTACATAATCTTAAACAACATGAAATCCACTTGTTTGATCTGTCTAATCCTTTAGACTCGATGAAGAACAAGATGAAGAAACCATAAAACTAAATATAGAAACAGTCAGTGAATGGTGGTTTTCAATATTGTATTAATTGACGTGATTAGTATTTGCAAAGGAATAGAGTTACTCACATATAAAAATCTAGGAATTATCTACAGTAGCTTTCCTTCAAACCACAATATAAGCATTCCTTGCTACAGAACATGATCATAATAGATAGTAAATACCAGTAAAATGGAAGAAAATACCACTTTTTCATATTTCCTTGCACTTTTCCTAACCACTGCAGCATAGCCAATGGCAGATCTACAACCACCAAAATTATTGTTGGTTCACTGCTGTTGGACTTCACTGTTTGTATATTGTGAAATACCATTTGAAACTAGATATAAGGATTCAGACCAGGCAGGGACTACCGCTGCCTGCGGCGCTTGTTATATATATGCATCGAACTTTTTACCTTTGTCATCCGAAAGCATGCCGCGTAACTAACTATTTTATCGTTACTATTTATAGAGCCAACTATTTTGTGGATCGTTACTCTGCTCATTATTGAGATTTCAAGGTATATTACTCACTTGCTTTTTAATATAAATATAAGTATTACATAGATTTTATTAATATAAGTATTACATACGTTTTATTAATTTAAACATATTGGAAAAACTTTTATTAAAATTTATTTAGAATTTTAGTTATAGTGAAATAATATTAATGGTGGGTTTTTTATCTAATTTTATAGTTCTATATATATTTATAAAAGAATGTGTTTTCTTTCTAGTGTTTATTTAATATACATGAGATTGAAATTGAAAAAACGAATATAACAATAATTATCATCTACTCTCATACTTAATAACCAAGATTTTTTTTTGTGAAAATCATCTATGTTGATACAATTTTTATTCAAATATGTTTAACCATAGTGATTTTCCCTAGAGTAAAGTCCTCCTAACTTGCTACCCTATTTGCAAAAAGTTGATAAATACTGTACCTTGCTATGGCTAGACAACAAAGGTTTTCATAAATATTAACTCTTTCATATTATAAAAATAAATAACTTTAATAACATACTTACTAAACCAATAAATATATTATAAATTAATATAAGTAATGTTTATAAAAAATGGAAATTTTCATTTATTTTAAATAAATTTAATTTGTAAATAAATGTATGTGTCTGTCTATGGAAACAAAATTCTCATTTATTTTAGATTATACATTATAGTTAGGGAAAATGTTGTATTCTATATTTATGTGGCACGTGGCAGGAGATTTATTGTTATTCATAAATTAAAAAAAATATTTATGAATTTCTCTTTTCGATAGGTAAGAAATAATTTGGCTGAATTGTCTAACTTAAAAATATGTTGACTTGAATAAATAAATAAAATAAACATTATACCTAACATTATTGTAAATTGCAATGAAATGATTAAACCAATAAAATGTAAAATGATGAAATTTATATAAAAAATTCATAAAAATTAAATCCACTAAAACCACAATTAATATATATATATATATGATAGAAAAAATATATCAATAAACTTAAATATTTAAATATAATTTATCAAATACAAAATATAATAATAAAAACTAATAATTAATAAATAAATTATCAATCAATTGCCATCAATTAAAATATCATTGAAATAATAATTATAACATTATGATAGTATAAAACACTATTAAAACAATACTCTCTAATAATATTGAACCTTTCACAATATAACATTGTTTATGAAAGATAGTATTATTTATATTTACAAACTAGTACTCCCGAACACGTAACAATTTCAACTCTCAAATGTTTATAAATGAAAATTATTTAAAATATGTATATCATATAACTAACTCAATTTTCTATTTTTATGAATGTAAATTATATAGTTAACATTTTGTTAGAAAATATTAAATTTATAATTTTAGTGTTTTGAAATAAATAAAATTTAAAATAAATAAAATCGATTCTATAACCCACACTCCAAATGATTTTGTGGTTTAAAAATAAATCAAAATAACTTTGAGTTGAGACAAAGATATTTACTAATGTTAATTTATCCGAAATATATAATATGGCAAACGGTCACGTTTACTTTTGCATGAGATAAGTGGAAGTAATTAATGGCACATTTGTCTTTTATTTTGGTTTTAGAATGATCGATTTGTAATTGCGACAGCTGGCATTTAATTTTTATTACTCTTATGATACGTTATGTTCGAGGGGTTATGTGACACCCCTCTATAAATTATTTTAATGTTTTATTGTTTTACTTTTATTTTTTTTATCTCTCATATTGTGTTTTAATAGAAACATTAAAGATTTTATGGTTTAGCTGGCTAAATTAATTTTATGAATAATACACGAACGAAACAAACATATTTTCAGAAATAGAAAATTAGTTGTATGAACGTCTTGAGACAGTTAAGGTAGTTATACACCTTGTATTCAAAAGAATAAATTTGAGGAAGACTTGGGGTTGGAGAATTTTGGAAAAGAAGGAATTGATTGAGAAAGCAAATGCTACCGAAAAGTCCAAAGAACCTCTTTAAGTTGGGTGAGATAGACAAATGGGAGAACTTGGAAGCGACCCAAAGAGGTACGAAATTCAAAACTAGACTAGTAGTCTTGAGGTTTCGAGGTGACTCAATCTATTTATTGAATATATATTGTCTGGAGGGGAAGAGCTCCGGGGAGAGTTGGGATGTCATAGCAAGACTCGTGGCTGCGTGGTGAGATCTTCACAAGTCTGTTAAGAGACATAGAAGGAAACTTGAATGAAATAACATTAATGAAAGATAATAGTTGTAACAAAATCTGTATAGATAACATTCACGAGAAAATGATTATATATTATCTTGTTAGAATATTTTCCTTACTGCAAGATATAGAAATTAAATAGATACATATATTGTGGCTTTTATCTAAAATAACAAACATGCAAGCTGAACAATTCTGTTTTCTGCTGAGAGGACAAAGACCCAAAACATGGATATATTTGATTCCATTTTCGGCAAAACAATGTATAAACATCATAGAAGAGTATACAACTCAGGAGGTGGCTGAGGAGTTACTCCAATATCCATGAATAACCCAGCCTAATAGTATTACAAAAGTTCAGATTTAACCCAGAAAGTCAACATCATACAATTGGACCTCACCGCCATTAATAACCTTCTTTTAATAAAAACAAACTGATATTTAAATTTAGATTTGCATTAACTGTTCAAGTTTCTGAAATAAAAGAAAGAAACAGTAAATCAATAATCTTGTCCAGACTGAAGAAGGATAAATAACATTCAGTTTCCAAGGGTGTTACACCCTTAATGGCAATTACAATCTTTAACTAGATAAAACCCTGTCTACCGGGACACTTTTTCGCTCCCAGTGCCTTAAACAAGCTAAGCTAGTATCTAAATTCTGGGTAATTTAACTCATAACCAGATCTAGGGGAGGAATCGAGCGGTGAGAACAAACCAACCTAAAATGATACCATGCACAACAGGTAGGTTAGATGCTCGCTGGAACCCAAAAATGGAAAGGAGAAATCTTCGCGGACTCTTTACCTGCTAGGGGAAAAACGAATTTAAGTTAGAAGAGTAATAAAAATGGCAACATTTCATGCTTGAAGAGACTTAGAGAAAAAAGAAAAATTTCCATACCTGAAATTTACAGTGAGACCTTCAAGTTGGGATGCAACCAAACCACTGTGACATGTTAGAGGATGGTTAGCTGTAACATTTGTAAACAAACCCATAATGCCTAGTAATTTACACAAGGAACACACCCGTGACTTGGGTGTGTCCAAGACCATTGTGTACGATTGACTGCCAATCAGAAATCTGTCAATAAGACAGGAGATACTATTACTGTTGTAGAAACACTTTAGAGTTTAGAGAACCAACTGACAAGGCCACCTTTAAATTCCGCTGCCATAGAAACATATTACAAGGTTAAAAGAAAGAATTATAGGTTTAAAAAATTATTCAATAGCCACCCGGAGGTTCCGTATAAATATCTTACCTAAATGCCAATACATTCTTGGAAATTTGTCAGCTGAAAGCAATAAAAGCTAGGTCGAAGCCAAAACATAGTTTAGGCCAACAACTGTGGCGTACATAAGTCAAAATGAATTAAGAAGTCCAAGGAATTAAGAAAAATATTAAGTTACATCCTATTACTGCTAATCAGCTGGGAAAATGCATAAGAAAAGGTTGCCAAATTTATGTGGTACAAGTGGGTTATACTAATTCTAAGAATAAGATGATTTCTCTTGAAGATATTCTTGTCATCCAAGAATTTGTTGATGTATTTCCTAAATCCATACCTAGGCTACCATCCAAGCGAGATATTGATTTTATCATAGAGTTAGTTATGGGTGCATCTCTTGTTCCAAGAACTCCTTATCGTATGAGCATACCCAAATTGGCCGAACTAAAAATGCAGTTGCATGAGTTACTTGATAAACGGTACATTTGCCCTAGTGTGTCTACTTGGGGAGCTCTTGTATTTTTTGTACGAAAGAAGGATGGAAACTTAAGGTTGTGTATTGATTATCATCAGTTAAACAAACTGACCATAAAAAATAAATACCCCTTACATCGAATTGATGATTTGTTTGACTAGGTTCGGGGGGCTTGCTGTTTTCTAAAATCGGCGTACGATCTGGATATCATCAAATAAGAATTAAAGATGAAAACATTTGTAAAACTACCTTTCGAACTCATTGTGGTCATTATGAGTTCATAGTACTACCCTTTAGTCTTAGAATGCCCTTGCAACTTTTATGAGCTTGATGAACGTATTTTCCAACCGTACTTAGACAAATTTGTGTTCATTTTCATTGATGATATCCTAATTTATTATAAGAACCAGAAGGAACATGAGAAGCACTTGAGAATTGTATTGCAAACCTTGTGGGATAATCAATAATATGCTAAATACAACAAATGCAATTTTTACAAAGGCTAAATACAATATCTTGGCCATGTTGTTTCAAACGAGGGTATAATAGTGGACCTACAAAATATAAAATCCATTATGAATGGCCCATTCCAAAGAACATTGTTGATATTAGATCCTTCATGGGTCTAACAGTTATTACCGTTGATTTATTGAGGGGTTCTCGAAAATTTCTTTTCCCATAACATCATTACAAAAGAAAGGAAGAAGTTTCTAGTGGGCTACTGAATGTCAACAAAGATTTGAGCATTTGAAGCATTTACTTACCACTACGCCTATGTTAATGGTTGTAGACCCTAAGAAATCATTTGTCGTATGCGTTGATGCTTATAAGGAAGGTGTTCGAGGAGTATTAACGCATTAGGGTAAGGTTATATCTTATGAATCCCGCAAGCTAAAGGATTATGAAAAACATTACTTTGCTTACAATTTAGAATTAACAACAGTAGTACATGCTTTGAAGATGTGGCAACACTACTTGCCAGGGAAGAATTTTATGTTGTTAACAAACCATAGCAATATTACAAGCTTCTTTAACCAACCCAATTTAAATGCCCGCCAAGCTAGATGGACAACGTTTTTAAGAGAATTTGATTTTGAAATAAGATACCTCAAAGGAAAAGAACACTGAATTGCTAATGCGTTAAGTAGAAAAATACATTGCATACAACCAAGTGGAGTCAAATTTTTCTGATATAATTAAAGAAATGTCTCATAAAGACCCAGAATGTATTTTTCTTTGGCAGCAAACTAATAATGCTGAGAATAGTGGAGGAGAATCTGATTATAGAATAAATCAAGATAAACAGTTAACATATGGAAATCGAATTTATGTCCCTAATCAACATTCTATTAAACAATTTATAATGGATGAGTTCCATAAGAAACCCTATGCTGCTCATCTTGGTTATTAGAAACTGCTTTCAGGTATCAAGAAAAGTTATTTCTGGCCAGACTTAAGAAAAGACATTGATGAATATTTGGCTAAGTGTTTAGAATGTCAGCAGGTGAAAGCAGAACATCAGGATCCCGCTGGATTACTTTATCTGTTGCCTATTCCTAAGTGGAAGTGAGAAGTGATCACTTTGGACTTTATTACAGGTCTTCCCAGAACTAAAAAGAAACATGAATCCATTATGGTCGTAGTTGACAAGCTAAGAAAAAAAGCTCATTTAATCCAGTGAAATCCACTTACAAGACTGTTGAAATTGCTGATATATTTATGAGAGAAATATTCAGATTGCACGGGATACCCAAAGTGTTGTCCACATTTTGAAAGACCCTTTTCTATGGATTGGGTACACAAATTCAGTTCAGTACCACTTACCATCTTCAAACAGATGGGCGGATTGAATGGGTTAATCGGAATATGGAAGACATGTTAAGAATGTTTGTGATGCAACAACCAAGCAAGTGGGAGGATTACCTCCATCTTGTTGAATTTTCTTATAATAATGGGTACCACGAGTCACTGGGAATGAGCCCCTTCGAGGTATTGTATGGGAGGAAATGTAGAGTACCCATAGACTGGAGCAGGTATATTAATAAATTAACACTGGGTCCTGATATGCTAACCGAGATGGAGAAAACAATTAAAAAGGTTCGTCAAAATTTGAAGGTTGCTCAGGATAGGTAAAAATCTTATGCAGATAAAAAGAGAACCTACATAGAGTTTAAGGTAGGGGATCATGTGTACTTACGAGTTAAGCTGAATAAAATCACTTTGGAGTGGAGAGGATGTGCTAAATTAGCACCGCGGTACTGTGGTCCTTTTCAGATATTGGAACGAATTGGACCCATAGCATATAAAATTGCGTTACCGGATCCATAATGTCTTTCATGTTTCTTTATTAAAAAAATATGCGTACAATACTATGAATATAATTAACTAGGAAAATGTGCAAGTAATTCAATTAGTGAATTAAATTTTAGTGTATGTTTATATACATTAAGTTAAAAAAACTGGTGATAATTCGTGACGATGAACATGTCGAACCGGAAGGAGAATTCCTGGTAGAGCCTCTTCGTATTCTCGATTAGAGAGAAACGACGTTACATAAGTGAGTCATCACCCAGGTTAAAGTGCAATGGAAGCACTTTGGCCCGATAGAAGCTACTTAGGAAGAGGAGGATTTGATGCATAAAGCTTATCCTGCTTTATTTTCGTAAATAGAGGTGAACACTAGGAATGATGTTTCTTACAAGAGGGGGAATATGTGACACCCCAAACTACATGGACAAATTATTTTACTACTTTACTATTTTATTTTTACTTTTATTTCTCTGTCATATTGTGTTTCAATGGAAACATTAAATATTTTATGGCTGAGCTAGCCAAATTAATTTTATGAATACCATGTTACAGAAATAAACATATTTTCAGAAATAGAAAATTAGTTGTATGAACCTCCCGAGATAGTTAAGGTGGTTACACACCTTGCCTTCAAAAGAAGAAATTCAAGGAAGGCCTGGGGGCCGAAGAATTTTGGAAAAGAAGGAATTAATTGAGAAGGTAGAATGTTGTCAAATAGTCCAAGGAACCTCCTTGAGCTGGGCGTGTTAGGCCCCTATACTACTAGTGTAACCCCTTATTGTTATTAGTACAACCCCCTTATTATATTGATGTACCCAGGTAGTGCCCATATTGTTACTATTGTGCCCCATAGAAGCCCACTATTGTTATTATTGTGCCCTTACATTATTATTGTTATGCCGGCTTTCATTATATTATGACCCCTTAGACTCCTATATATAGAAAGGAGGTCTTTCCAATTGTATCATCAAAGAATCATTCATTTGTGTAATGTAAAGGAGGTTGCCCCTCGAAGAGGTTGAATTCTAAAGTGTTGATCTATCTTTTCTATCTTTTTGTGAGCTGGTTTCATAACATTTGGTATCAGAGCATTGGATTCTAGGGTTTTGTTGCTCCAAATAGGTCATCGCGGAATTTTCACTATAACTTCTTTTCTGCGACGTTTCAGAAGCAAACAAAAAAACCCATTTGAGATGAAATCGTGCTAAACCTTGGATCTGAATTTTAGACCTTTTCGCTCTATATTTGCAGAGATATGATCTGAGGAAGTTGGTTTTTTTGCAAACTCCTGAATTACATTCCAAACAGGTAACCTTGGGAAAATAGTCATAACTTTTGTTTTGAGCATCATATTGAAATTTTGTAAGAAGTTATAGAAAGAGGATGGACTGTATTTTCCTGTGTATATTTTTTAGATCCTAAGGTCAAAACAGTGACACGTGGCACTTCCTACAATTTCACTCTTCTGAAAAGGTATATAATCAGGTCATCCTGGGAGATTGTGCATAACTCTTTCTTGGAAGATCTAAATTCGATCAAACTGGTGGCATTGGAAAGAGGACACAGAGGGCTACTGTAGGTCGCAATTTCAGAACTGGAAGAGCCAAAATTATAGAGTTATAGTCATTTCAATATCAAGCTCCTAAAATCAAGAAAAAGTGATATGAGGAAGTTTGATGGCAAGGATCTGGTAAATTGGATACTTCAGATGGAGCAATATTTTGATCTACATGGTGTACCACT
>APFE030587541.1:45083-55863 GCA_000404065.3 Pinus taeda | reverse complement strand
GTGAAAGATCACATCGAGCATCAACAACAAGTTCTCCAACTTTTAAAGGATAACGCCACTTTGGTGCAAAATCGAATGAAACAACAAGTAGATCAACATCGTAGTGAAAAATGTTTTGATGTAGGTGATTGCGTATTTTTATTGCTACATCTCAAGCAAGCTATTTATGAGAAGGGAATGTTGGCAATACTACATGCACTTAAGAAATGGTGACTTTACCGAATGGGAAGACACTTCAAGGTAAAAATGGATCATGATAGTCGTCAATACTTTTTAGAACAACTATTATCTTTAGAAGAACAGAAAAAAGGTGTCACAAATATGTTGGGTTATGACTTTGACATCATCTATAGAAAATGGAAGCAAAATTTTGTTGCAGATGCACTCTTAAGAAAGGATGATGATGTAGAAGCATTGTTTTGTGTTATTTCTATTAGCCAACCAGATTGGATAAACGAAGGAAGGGATGAATGGAAGAAGGACGAAGAAGTATGGCCACTTGTTCAAAAGTTGCAAAAGATCCAAATTTAAACAATATTGCCAGAAATTGAAGAGGAAGGAAAAATCATATTAGAACCTGGAGTAGTAAAAAAAACAAGAACCCAACAGCTACGAAATCAATCAATTTCAGAGTATTTCATCAAGTGGAAGAACTTACCCACTGAAGATTCCACATGGGAGGACAAGAATTTTATACAAAAGCATCAAGAACTACTCAAGCGTTAGGGACAAACACTTATTGTTGAAGGAGAGGGCAGTGTAGCCGCCCTATAACTACTAGTGTGAACGCCCTTATTGTTATTATTACAACCCCTTTATCATATGATTGTACCGAGGTATGCCCGTAGTTATACGTCCCCATAGTAAGCCCCACTATTGTTATATGTTGCCCTTAAATTTCTTATTTTTGTCGGCTCTGATTATATATGACCCCCTTAGACTCCTATATATAGAAAGAGGAGGTCTTTTCATTTGTATCATCAAAGAATCATTCATTTGTGTAATGTAAAGGAGGTTGCCCCCTCGAAGAGGCTGAATTCTAAAGTGTTGATCTATCTTTTCTATCTTTTTGTGAGATGGTTTCGTAGCAGGGTGAGATAGACCTGTGGGAGAACTTGGAAGTGACCCAAAGAGGGTACGAGACTCGAAACTAGACTAGTAGTATTGAGGTTTCGAGGTGACTCAATCTATTTACTAAATATATATTATCTGCAGGGGAAGAGCTTGGGGGAGAGTCTGGACGTCAGAGCCGGAATCATGGCTGGGTGGTGAGATCTTCCAGGAGATAGAGTCATTACAAGAAAAAGAAAACAGATAAATTCTTAACACAATTTGTTTACATTTATGAATTCTTTTATGCACAGGTCTGTTAAGAGACATAGAAGGGAACTTGAATGTAGTACTGTTAATGAAAGAGAATAGTTGTAACATAATCTGTATAGATAACATTCATGAGAAAATGATTACATACTATCTTGTTAGAATATTCTCCTTACTGCAAGATATAGAAATGAAATAGATATATATATATTGTGGCTTTGATCTAAAATGAAAAACATGCAAGCTGAAAAATTTCGTTTTCTGTTGAGAGGACAAAGACCCAACACAAGGATATATTTAATTCCATTTTGGACAGAACAATGTATAAACATCGGAGAAGAGTATATAGTTCAGGAGATGGCTGAGGAGTGACTCCAATATCCATGAATAACCTAGCCTAATAGTATTACATAAGTTGAGATTTAACCCAGAAAGTCAACATCATACAACTAGACCTCATTGCCATTAATAACCTTCTTTTAATAAAAAACAATCTGATATTTAAATTTAGATATGCATTAATTGTTCAAGTTTATGGAATAAAAGAAAGAAACAATAAATCGATAATCTTGTCTAGACTAAGGAAGGATAAATAACATTCAGTTTCCAAGGGAGTTACACCCTTGATGGAAATTACAATTTTAACCAAATAAAACCTTGTCTACCGAGACACTTTTTCACTCCCAGTACCTTAAACAAGCTAACATATTATCTAAATTTTGGGCAATTTAACTCATAACCAAATCACAGAGAGGAATCGAGCAGTGAGAATGAACCAACTTGAAGTGATACCATGCACACCTAGGGTTTCGATAACCTAATGAATGCCAAGAAGCTCATGACCATCCAATTACCAATCTAGCAATCTAACGGTGAGCGCTAGGCCCAAGTCAGATTACTGACACCTGACAGAGATACCAATTTAATTGGAGAAGGTTCCAAGTATATGTCAATGAACGGTTATTAGATAACAGGGTCAATTAACTAGAAGGTGTCGTACCCATAATAGTTGGTGACTGAATATTAATATTAATGCATTCTAGCCATAATGTGTCTCTAATATGAATGTTAAACAAGTCCTCCATATAAGTTGTGAGAACCTTGTCGGGTGTGGTGGGTTATATATATTATATATATATATATAATATAATATATAATATTATATATAATATAAATATATATATCAAGTACCCTATGTCAGTTTCAAATACATATTGATGTACCCAGATTTATAGTTATTATAGTTAATATTATATAGTTTTGTTTTTATTTATGCAACTTGGGTGAAGATGTACATGGCAACAAGATTATCGACAATATTAAAATAACGTGGCGTGGTTACAAATTATATTTTAAAGAAACAATTAGTTTGCAAACCCCATAAAATTAGTCCTTGTTATAAGACTCGATTAAAAAAATAGGAAATTTAATTTTAAAAAAATTTTCAAAATTTATTTTTAATTTTCAAAATATTTAGTTTTAGCCCTTTATACAATTAGTATAAATTTTTTAGAAACTAATTAAAAGTGGACTTTTTTTTTTTTGACTAAAAGTGATTACAAACATAACTTCCCTATACGCTATAGGGTAGGTATTACAAATGACTTTATTTAGGATAGGCCTCAACACAAACATTCTTACGGGCTTCAACTAAGATCAAGTTTTTTTTTTTTTTTTTTTTTTTTTAATTTCATCAATGTGGAAAGAAAACCTTTTTTAGGTTATATTTTCAAATAATCCTCCTTCTCAATCGGGGTTAGAAGATTTTGAATTTCAAAACAAGGAATAACACCATATAATTTGTTTTTTGGTTGTTATACTTTGAGTGATTGAAATCTTGTTTTTGATAGTGGAAATGGATTCAAAACCATCAAAAACTTCTAGGGCACCCAAAATCTTGAAACTTGACCACTATAAACAAGATTTCCAAAAAAGTTGGGCTAGATTGTTTCAAAATCCTACTGAAATTTCCATTGTTTTCTAAGCCAAATTGATGCTTCTTTAGACTACGCTCTCTCTCTATATATTCCTAGAAATATAATCTATCATAATTTAGTGGTCAAATCAATAGTGGACACAATCATCATTGGCTACTATCTTTTAATGCATCACTGTTATGAAAACAATGCAACTTATAATTACTAGCTTGTGGTTTGTAAGAGTGTAGGCTTTCTCCCCTGCAAAATGCCTCAAAGCCTTAGGCTATTAACTTGTTTTCTTACATATAAAGATTTTTTTTTTTTTTTTTAACCAAACAACAATTTAGAGCATCCACTAGACCAGTTACATACTATATACCTAATAATAAAACAAAGTGTTTAATAATTTTAATAATTATATTTCTAATTTTATTAACTTTTGACATACTTCTTTTGGAAATCTCGCATTGAAACTTGAAATATAGCAAAAAGCTTCAAAGTGAAGATTGTGAATCGTGCACAAGGAACAACTTTCAAACAACCTGATGTAAATTAACAAGTCTTTATTTATTTATTTATTGTTTTATAAAGAATTTCATGTTTTTGCATGCATTTTATTATCTAATATGATCATTATTTATTGTTATATACCTAGGGGGGATAATATGGGGTACCAAGGGAGGTACCCAAGGTAATAATGTAATAATGGGATGGGCCATAGTAATAATAAGGTGGTTAACCCATATCATGTAGGGACCACAAGTAGTTAATAATAAAGTAATGGGCCCATGGTATTAGTCGATGGTATGAGGGAACCATGGTATATGATCCATGGTATTGTATGTATGAGGCCTATATAGAGGCTAGAGACTCCAATACGGAGGAATCTCAAGAAATATAGTCAAGGATTATTGTATTTACAAGCATATGGCTTGTGGAGTGTTCTCCTTCCTTAAGGAGTGAATGTATGGTGTTGCCCTACCTTAAGGGTTTGATCAATAAAGAAGTATTTCTGTCTATTTCAGATCTTGTTATTCTTGGGTATATTTGTATTCTCATATCTTTTTGGGTTAGATCTACAACATTAATGGTTATATAAAGAATTTTATATTTTTGCATGCATTCTATTATCTAATATGATCACTATGTGTGTTTTTGTTTTTATCAACTAACATGGGTTTTCTTTTTAAAATTAAAATAAAATATTTTTAAATGGAAATTAGAAGTATGTTATAATAAAAAAAAAAATTCCACTGGAAAAATCGTAATCTTTCATTAATTTTGAAAAATTACATATTGTAGATGCATTTGCATATGCTGTAATTTCTTTTGCCACATGTGGGTAGCTATGTATCTATTCTGTCTGTTCAAAAGCAAAAATCATCACGCAGGATGTTCCTTGTTATCTGTTATATATATACATATTGCCACGCACGGCTTCAAGTATGTAATATTATTAGCTATGTACAAAAAGTTTCAAAAAGTATCAATTTCAGATCTGTATCTCATGGGCTAGCTGCCCTGTGATAGTGTGTATCTATATATGGTCGATGGTAGTAGTGGTATGCATTTGTTCCTCGCTGCTACTGTATCATCCACTCGCCTTTGGGAAGTGCTGTGGCCTCCTTGGAAAGTTGGTCGGCACTGCTGTTGTGTTCCCTGTAAATATGATGACAAGTGATGTCAATAAATTGTGCCTTTAGTAAATTTATATCATCCAAAATGTTGTTGAGAGTGTGTGTGTGGCAAACAGTAATATTGTTGAACCAATCAATGACAATCTTCGAATCTCCATATATATGTATATGCATGTAGTTGTGCCCCAATGCAAAATGCAAGAGGTGACAGAGACTGATAATCTCAGCAAAATTATTTGTGCCAGTTCCCAACCCCAGTTTTGCTTTGTAGAAATGTTGTTCATTGATGAATAATAGAAAGCCTCCCCCACAACCCCGTTGTTGGGCTGCGCTATCGAAGAAAGCCCATGGAGTGCTATGATCTATATGCGGAGGGTCATGTGGTCTTCTAACTCTAGGCTGCGGCGGCTCAGGCAGCGCATTATAGGCGGATATGATGAGGGCAGTGAGATGCAGCCAGTTCACAGGTTTATCTTCAAAGATCATTCGATTTCGAGCAAGCCATAGATACCAACAAGTAATGATAGGCAGGATTTGTAGCTTGGAGTTTTTCTGTTGGTAAAACCAAGTTTCCCAGGTTCGAATAATATCATCACCCTCCCAATTGCTAGTGTGTTGAATAGAGGATGATATAGATTGCCATAATGACATTAATGAAGAACAGTTTATGAACAAATGAGTGCACGATTCAGAGGAATGTTTGCACAGGGTGCACCAGGTCGGTCCATAGACAACACGACGCATGAGGTATTGCCTGATAGGGACAACGCCTTTTAAGGTACACCAGAAGAATAGTTTCTGCCTGGGGGGAGCGGTGAGTTTCCAAACTGTGTTCCACCAAAATGAGATTGCGTCTGGAACCTTGTGCGATATCAGAGTGAGATAGCCAGACTTCGGGGTGTATAATCCGTTCTCCGAGTGATACCATATGAGCTCATCCTGCCCTTTTTTGATCCTTATATGCGAATCTGATAATGCATTGATATATGCCAACCAGTCTTGGTGCCAGAGGGGTGGGATATTGATCTGAATAGCAGATTTCCAACGCTGGTCAAATATGGAAGTGTTATGAGGGTCAGCAATGTCTGCCAGAACTTTAATCTCCTGTGAGTGAAGATGCCGGATGAGTGCTTCAGGTAGAATATGCCTACCGCCACTTCCATTCCATGGATCCAGACCAATATGAGCCAGTGTTCCGTCATTGATTTTCCATACCAGGTTATCCCTGATAAGTGGCATAGAGTTAAGAAGTGCTTTCCAAACAGGTGATATGCCAGATTTAGGCCAGGTAGGGAGGCGAATCCAATCCAATATATTGTGAGGCCAAATATATTTGTGATATGAGATGTTGGTCCAGAGATTGTTGCCAGTGAGTAAGGTCCACCCCATTTTTGCCGCGAGGGCTTGAGCGAATGAAGGGAGATCTTTAAGACCCCATCCTCCCCATTTTTTTGGAGTGGCAATCTTCTTCCAACCAACCTAAGCATATATGCTCTTTTCCTGATTCCCATTCCACAGGTACCTATTGCAAGTTTGCTGAAGCCTGGCCAAGATGCTACGCGGGATCCAGGCTAATGCCATCCAAAAGACCGGAGTAGCTTCCAGGACAGCTTTTACCAGTACGAGTCTACCAACTCTGGAGAGATATCGATGGCTCCAGATATTGAGGCACTTCTCCAATTTCGCAACTAGCCAGACCCAATCCGTAATCTTAGAGCTAATAGGCTTGATCCAGAAACCCAAATATTTGAGACCGTGGTCTAAGGGATGGATGCTATATGGAAACAACTGATGGGCCAGGTGGGATTCATGGATGGAGGTTCTGGAGAGTATAATGGAGGATTTAGTATGATTGGCAAGAATTCCTGTGGCGGTTGAGAAAAGGGTGATAATGTTCGAGAAAGAGCGGGAATCGCGGAAGCTGCAATCAAGGAAGATCATAACGTCGTCCACAAAAAGAAGGTGGGTGAGGAAGCAATCATCCGTTATCTTGAGACCACTAAAATCCCCACTTCTCTTAGCAGAGTTGATAAGGCAGCTCAGGCCATCCATGACAATCAGGAAGAGAAGGGGAGACAGAGGACAGCCCTGTCTAAGACCGCGTTCAGAATGAAAAAACTGGGATGCAGAACCATTAATCAGAACACTGAAGGTGGGAGTGGTGATACATGCCATAATCCAAGTGATGAAGTTATGAGGGAACCCCAGATGGATGAGAAGCATCTTGAGATAGAGCCAACTGACCCGGTCAAATGCCTTGGCTAAATCAATCTTTAAGATAATGGCTTTGTGATGCTTGGTCCAAATAGTATGAAGGGCTTCTTGTGCAGCACCAATGGCTTCATGAATCTGTCGGTGTTCCAGGAAGGCAAATTGTTGAGGAGCGATATGACAGGACATAATAGGACAGATGTGATTTGCAATGATTTTGGAAATGATCTTGTAGAGCACGTTGCAAAGGGAGATGGGGCGATAATCATCAAAGGAGGAAGGAGAATCAGATTTGGGGATTAGAGCTATGAAAGTACAGTTGATGGCATTATACAGAGACCCGGATGCCCGACATTCCTCTACAACCCTCAGTAAATCATTGCTGATCAGCTCATAGAAGGCAATGTAAAACTCAATGGTCCATCCGTTCGGCCCCGGGCTTCGATCCTTCTTGAACCACTTTATGGTGTTCTCAAGTTCCTCAGGTGTAACTGGATCGAAGAGATTCTCCGCTTCTTCTTCATTTACAAACCTGGGGAAGTGACCCGCAATGTTGATGATATCTGCAATAGTAGAATCCGGGGGTTGCTTATAGAGGTTCCTGAAGTGGGTTGACCCCAGCTGTGAGAGCTTGGGGAAGGTATCTGCTACACCACCATCTGGCATAGGGAGGCTCCATATAGTATTTTTAACCTTCCTGCCTTTAGCATAATTGTGAAAGAAGCGGGTATTGTCATCACCGACTTTTAGCCATGTTGCTCTACTGCGAAGATGGATGGATTCTTCTCGCTCCCTTAAGATTTTTTCCTTTTGATTTTCAAGTTCCACCAACTGGGCTTTGTCTTCAGCTGTGGTAAAGCCCAGACCTATTTCATCTGTAAGTGTGGATATTTCAGATTCTATGAGCATGAGGGCTGAGTTCTCCTTTCGGTGTTTTTCTCTAGCCCATTCGATAGTATGATGTTTGAGCTACGATAGGTTCATGCAGAAGCCTTTTGCCAGTGAGTTTGTTCTATCAATCGGATTGTGATTCCAGAAATCCTTAACCAGCTTGATGTAAGGGGGATCTTGTAACCAGCCATGGTTAAACTTAAAGGGGGCTTTTGGTTTTTTGATAGGCCCCGATAACTCGAGATAGATAGGATAGTGATAAGATATTCCCCCAGAACCAACCCATTGTTTGTAATGATGAAGTTGTTGAAACAGAGTGCCTTTCATAATGAATCTATCTAGTCTACGCGCCAGGGCATCTTCACCAATTCTTCTGTTCCTCCAGGTGGGGAGTATTTTATTCATGGGAACATCGATCAGGTCATGACATTCCAGGAGGTCGGTCATAAACCCGGTGATCGAGTCAATTTGTGCCGAAGATCCCCAAGATTCATTGTATCCTAGGGAGAAATTTAGATCACCCCCTATGATGGTATTCTCAGCTGAGAGGATAGATAAGCTCAGAAGGTGATTCCAGAAGGATTCCCTTTGATGACAGAGACCATATATGTTGATAACCCTGAGATTGATACCCATATCAGCCGAGAAGAGGTCAAGTCCCAAGAATCCAGGTCCCCCCCACGTACCATGTGCCTTTATAGATGCAGGGTTAAAACCAATCGCAAGGCCCCCCGATCTACCCGATGAGTCCATCGTCGTGTATTGCTATCCCGAGGTAATGTAGGATAGAGAGGTAGATATGGAGTCAACAGGGCCTAGGGTTTCCTGGAGGAGGATAATGTCAACTGGAGATGAATCAAACAGTCTTTGCAGGGCTAGTTTCTTGGAGGCACTAGCCAAACCTCTGCAGTTGAAAGAAAGGCACTTCATGGAGGAAGATTGCTAGGGGTGTTCTTTGCTCTAAGAACCCCAACAATGGTGGATTGTCGCCCAGTGGCAACCTCAGCTCCCGCTCTCCTGATAGATTTAGAAAGGTGTGATTTTCGCCCTCGAGCTAACAAAGGGGTCAAACTAGATGATGTGATACCCATACCGGCAATTTTCAGATGAGATCCAAGGGTGTGGGAGCGAGGACGCAGATTATAATTGTGATTTGTGCCCCGTGATGAAGAGGGAGAAGAGGGTGATGAGGGGAGCTTATGAGAAGATGGAATGGAAGGAGCAAAAACCAAGGAGGAGGGCAATGAGCAGTGAGCAGCAGATAATGAGGGAGAGAGTGAAGAGGTATTAGTAGAGAAAATAGACAAAGGAGGGAAGAGAGAAGTACCTGTAGCGGATGTAGATGCTGAGGCTGCCCGAGATCTAGTAACTGGAGTTGATACATTGTAGTGAGTGGATCCTGGTGCCTGATGTGGAGTGTTGGTGGGGATGCCCGATATCGGAGTGCGATGAGCAGCACAAGGGCCTCTTCTTGTTTCTTGTTGAGAGGGCAATCCTTAAATATATGACCCACCCTATGACAACGACGGCATCTGAATGGCACCCCTTCGTAGTCTAGAATTTGTACCCGCGTGAATCTGCCCCAATGAAGTGTGATCTTTTCCTCCAAGCCATCACGAGTATTCAGGTGTACTAAGATACGAGCAAGCGTTCTGTTCTTGGATTCCACGAAAGTACGATCATGATCAAGGTATGTTCCCAGGGCGTTCCCGATGCGAATGAAGACTTCTTCACTCGAATACTGGAGGGGGAGACCAAGCAGACGAACCCACAAAGGCCCAGCCCCAATCTGCTCTCGTTCATGGTCGAAAAGGGGGCTCCATCTTTTTAACAGCACCGACGCCATCTCAATATGCCAATATCTAGCTAATATCAAATCTGTGTAATTCTCCTTAGCGAAATGTAGGGCAAACCAGCCTCGGGGTAGAACTTGCACTTCAGGAAGTTCTTTAAGAACCCCTCCCCAAATCTCCTTCACCCAAAGGGTGAGCCGGATTGCTGAATATGCACGCCCTCGAACATGCCCTACGAGAATGGTGTTCGCCATTTTAGCTGCCTCCCCAATAGCTGATGTCTCTCCAAACCGAATAGAAATGTCCCTAGATGTAGCTTTGACACACTTATTTCTTTTCTTTCCCGAACGCAGAGCTGAAGGGTGATCCGTTAAAGGGTCCGAGGAGCACTCTAGGGGAGTCGCCTTCGATGAACTGACCCTGATAGCAGGGGTCTCAAAACAACCCGAGGGAGAGTGGAGGACAGCAGAAGGCCCGGCCCCCGACAAATGTGGCAGTCCAGAAGATGTGGTAGCCAGGAACGAGGTGGTCGGTGGGTGCAGATCAAAGGATGGCGACGAGGGGATAACAGTCGACAGGAAACGGAGTGTCCCTGGAGACAGAGGTGGGAGATCTAAGCCAAGGGGCTCGAGAGGGGAGGAACCTTCAGGCAGACGAGAGGGGGGGGGGGGACCGGGATAGTAACCACCAGAGAGGGATGCGTCAATGGAAACGGTGAATGGCTAGGGCCAGCGGACGACGAAATGAAAGAAGGGCGATCAAAAATTACCTGAGGTTGAAGTGGGTCATCAGAGTAGTCAACCTCCTCCTTCGTTTCCATAACATCACCGACAGTATCCGAGGCCATATTGAAAACGACAGATGGGGCCTGAAAAATCGAGCCAGGTTAACAGGTAGATCAGGTGCGCGGTTAGTCCTCAGGCGATAGAGAGAGGGTGTTTAGAAACCCTAATCGAAACCCTTGCGGGCAGCTGCAGAGCGCCTCATCATTCACCATCCATGTTATAAT
>APFE030587541.1:30641-42202 GCA_000404065.3 Pinus taeda | reverse complement strand
AAATTATGCTATTTAATATGAACACTGAAATATTTTATTTATAGTTAACATTAAAATATAGTTTTTTCTTAACAAGATCGGTTGCTGTTTTTATATTCCAAAAAAGAGAGGGTGTGGGAATGCCATTACATCTAGAGATTACGTGAGAAGGCTGCATAGGGTTGGAATGGTAGAAGCCAACCCTCCAACAAGATTTTTTACACTATTACATGAAAAACATGAGAAACAAGAACATTTATAGACTTTTACAAACTGTGCTAGTAACAAAATAAATTTACTTGACATGGAAATTGAGAAGACAAGAAGAAACAGAGGATAAAAAGTGATGATCTGGGACTAAGAACTGCTGTCTTTTTGTCCATTGGAGTTGACAGGGTTGCCCGTCTTACTTGCTGAACTGTTGTTTGCTCCCACATTGGAGCTGGAGCTCTGTGCTGATTGTTTTGCTACCATGTAGTAAAGGATCTCCAATGATTCTTCAATATGACCACAACGATTGTTAGAAGATTGTAGTTACTCCTCAAGGATATCCACCTTATGAGTGAGAAACCAAAACTCAAATTGCTTCTTTGATTGAATAATCTTGATTTGGGCTTTGATCAATTTCATCTCCTCCTGAAGGTCTGCACAATGCAAACAATTCTCGCTCTTCATGCTGCAACAAGGAGCGAGGGAAGGATTCTGCAGGTAGGAGAGAGGTTCCAGGAGAACAGAGGAGCTTTTGTGAAGGGATCAGAGAGCTTGACAGACAAGAGTGTAGAGAAGGGAGTTGCTGGAAAAATGAAGGAAGTAGAGGGGCTTTAAGAAATGGAAGGGAGCGAGCTCGAGGAGTGAGCGGGAAGGATCTGGTAGGGAGGATTGGGAAGGATTTGGCAGGGGAGATCAGGAGGATCAGGTCACCAGAGAAATGACAGGGAGGATAAGAATAGAGTCTTGTCCATCGTAAATCAAGGAGGCATTGAGCGTTAGGACAACAGGAACTCAAGAGGAATTCATGGAAGGGGGGAATAGGTAGACCTGCCTTGGCCAGTGAGTTGACCAGGGGGGAGAGACAAGCCAAGTTGGCATAAGAGTCAACAATTTTATTATTGTGCCTTAGGATATAGTAAAAATAAATATATCCAATTTCCCGGTTTAAAATTCTGTAATGAGTGATTAATCTACTAATATCAACATTGGGAGATAGTGCTGGTTTCAACATCATCTGTATTATTATTGACGAGTCTCCAAAGACCATTGCATTCTTAAATTTAAACTCTTTGATTATTTGAAGGCCTTGTAGTAAGGCATAGGCCTTTGCCTTATTATTTGATGCTTTTCCTAGTCCCCAATTATAGGCAGCTATATTGCTTCCAAATTCATCGAAAATTGCCCCTCCTGCTCCTGTTGTTCCTGGGTTAGATTTTAAGGTGCCATAAAAAAATAACCTGGGTCTGCGTTTGCCATCAATCCATTCTAGAAATTCCTATTCTTTTAGCCTCACCTTCCATTGAGAAGTGGTCGAGAGTTTCCTTGTGTTGTGTTTGTTGTGCCTTGAAGGGAGATCCAGGGCACTTCAGAAGATGATTCTTTCTTTTGCTTGAAGATCTTTGATAATAATATGACTATTTCCTTTAGCATAGATAGTCTCTACAGTTAAGGCCCAAGTTTTTCTCATGACTTTCCTTATGCAAGGAGATTTTTCCTGGAAGATGAATCCATTTCTCATGAGCCAAATGTTCCAAACAAGGACAAACAGAAGTGTATCCCAAATTCTCTTTGGCCACTCGGTCCCTTTTTGGCACAGGGGTAACTTTTTTTCCACTTGACAATTGTGGCATAGATGGAGGAGCTGCTTTTTATTTTGAATTTTAGGGATGAGGGAGGGATCTCCAAGCTTGAGAGGTAAATGAACAATCCATAAATAAATGTTGAATAGACTCTTCAGCACCAGAGCAGAGAGGACACCTAGATGTTCCCTGAATGCCTCTTTTTTTCAAATTATCTGCTGTCAAGATCTTCCCTTTGAATAGGGTCCAAATAAATATTTTCATCTTTGGCATGCTCTCAGATTTACAAACTTATTTCCATAAGACCCACATAGGAGGAGGGAGAAAGTCATCCAGTAGTGCATCATAACCTGCCTTAATGGTGTACGCAGTTCCCAAAGGATCCCATCTGAAGCTTTCTTCTTTGTACCTTAAGGTGGCAGTTACTACATGTAGCAATTCTTTCATTTTGATTTGAGCATCGAGAATATGTGCAAGGGGATTGGGAAAATTCCATCCCATCCATCGCCCGTTGCTGCTATTCCAACTGGAGATTTGGTTTAAGGTGTGTATTCCTCGATCCTTGTGATATTGCTACAAGGCAAGGAGACTGTGATCAACATAGATGGCCTTTTTCCCCATAATCTTGTCATGCCAAATGTTAATGCTACTGCCTCCATGAGGCACTTTGGATATGTTGTCTTGAAGAAAGGGAATGGCCTTTTTGCAAAGTTTCCATATGTGCGAACAGGGTCTACTAGGGGTGTCGTGATCCAGTAGATGTTGTCTAGCTATGTTCAAATATTTTTTTTCTAGAACTAGATTCCACCATGATTGCGCACCAGAGATCAAACGCAAAACAATATTTCCACGAAGGAAACATTTAGCAGCTTGGGTATGCAGATAGCAAGTCCACCACTTTCATTTTTGGTGGTAACTTGCCTCCATTTGACGAGACTGAACTTCTTCTTATCTAACTTCCCTCCTTGCCATAGAAATTGTCTTAGAATATTTTCTAATTTCTTGTGGATGCTAATGGGGGCTTGGATCAAGGAGAAATTATAGAGGGGGAAAGCAGATAAAACTGCCTTTAATAGTATGACCCTTCCGGTTAGGTTTAGCCAAGTTGTTCCCCATTGTTGTATCTTTTTCTTCATTTTATAAATTATGTTATTCCATAAATCTGTCTTAAGGGGTCCAATGCCAACCGACATCCCTAAGTAATTGAAGTGGCTCCAATTGAGCTTGTAGGAGACTCCAAAGATTTGCGCTGTATTGTGTATTGTGTTTTTTGTCACATTCCATTCATATATGCAACTTTTTAGATGGTTAATTTGCCCACTACAGTACTGCATGGATTTCTCAAGGAGGTTTTTGAATCTGATTGCTATTATGATGGAGGCTTCTCCCATTAATAGGGTATTGTCAGTGAATTGTGAATGGTTTATGTTTTTGACCCCATCCTCTGAACTTGATACCAGTTATCAATCCCATTCTGCGATTATGATCTAGAGCTTTGCTGAAATATTCTGCCACAAGGATAAAGAGAAAGGGTGATAAGGGGTAGCCTTGTCTTATGCCTCTGGTGGATTGAAAAAGAACAGAGGGCCTGCCATTAATAAAAGGAGAGATCCAAGGTTTGGAGATGCAATTTTGGATGAGTAAAATGAAGTCTTCACTGAATCCCATTTTTCTTAAGACAACGAACAAGAAGGAATGCTTTACTCTGTCAAAGGCATTTGCTAGATCAAGTTTTAAGACAAAACCTTTCTCACCCCTGTTGACACTAGAGTGAATGGCTTCTTGTACCAGAAGAATAGAGTCACTTATCTGCCAATTTGCTAGGAAACCCCCTTGATTTTTTGATATGAGGGAGGGAAGATATGCTTTGATGCGAGAAGCAAGGATTTTCGTAATAATTTTATATGAAGAATTGCACAAAGAGATAGGCCTAAATCTGGAAAAGGACAGGGGCCGAGTCTGTTTAGGGAGGAGGGCTAGGAAGGTTGAGTTTGTGCAGCCTCCTATCTTCTTTTTTTGATGCACCCAATGTATCATCTTCATTAGATCTCGACAAATTACCTCCCAGAATATGCGATAGAAACTGATGGAGAAGCCATCTAGGCCGGGAGCCTTGTCTGGATGAGGAGTCCAAACTGCCTTAATGATTTCTTCCTCTTCAATGTCTTTGATTAAATGACGATTGATTTCCTCTGTTATCATTTTTGGAGTGTGTACGAGCAGATCATCATAATCTTCCTCCTCAGTGTTCTCCGATAAGAGATTTTTGAAATGTTGTCGGGCAACATCTTTTATCTCTGCTTGGTCTATGCGCATGATCCCTACTTCATCTTGAATTGAAATGATGGCATTCTTAAATGTTCTCACGGTTGCCTGTTTATGAAAATAGGAGGTGTTTTTGTCCCCTGCCTATAACCACAGATTTCTAGATTTTATCTGCCATTTCTCTTCCTACTTTCTATTATTATTGTAATTCTCACTATAGATCTCTTTTTCCTATCCATTCCATGCTCTTCTATCTTCTTTTGGATCTCGACCAATTCCCTTTTTAGTTCTTGTTTGCTCTTCTATGGCTCCTTATATGAGTTTTTGACCCCATACCTTGAGTGCATTACACACATTTTTGAGTTTTGTTTCTCAAATGTGCATTGATGGGCCTTCTATATGCTAGCGCCAGGTGTGTTCCACAATGTTCCTTGCTTCCAGCGAATCGATCCAAGTGTGTTGAATTGAAAGGGGAGAGGTTCCAGATTTGGATGTGAACCGAGATCTAGTGTGATAGGTTGGTGATCAGAAGCAATACAATCTAAGATCGTGAAGGTGGCTATAGAGTGAAGGGATATCAACGGGACAACCACAATGAGGCAGTCCAGTCTCTCCATTATGTTCCCTGGTCCAAGTCTTTTGTTGCTCCAAGTAAAACAACAATTATTTGGCACAATATCCACTAGATCGTGCTCAACCATAATATTTTCCAGTGTTTCTCGTGAGGTATCCATTGTAAAATTACTCCCTGTTTTTCTTTGGCATGAAGGATCAGATTTAGATCACCTCCAATGATGTAGTTCAAATTTTCTTATTTTTCCATATCCTCCTAAAGAGTGCTCCAACACACATCTTTGTGCCTGTAGTGATTTGGCCCATATATGTTGTAGATGATTATTTCTGTTCCCTCTCTTACACTCTGCATTTTGAGTTTTATCCAATATTGTGTTTTGTGGGCAGCAAGAAGTCTCCATAATATTTGATTCCATATTGTTGCCATACCACCCGAGGCTCCTCGGGAATGTACGCTTAAACCTGATAGTTTCTGATTATGGTGATTGTGCTATCCATGTATGTTCCTCCTACTTTTATTCCTTGAAGAAGTATGCTCTTGTTTAATGATGTCTTTCAGGTCATTGATTTTTAGGGGTTGCCAAAGTCCCCTGAAATTCCATATGAGAGCTTTCATCATGGAGGGAATGCAAGTGTAGTCCCTATCTTGGTCCCTGTTGCTTGTTGTCCCTCTTCTTTGTTAGAGTTCCCTCCAATGAAAGATTCTATTGGATGTTGTGTCCCCATGGCAATGTCCTTCTGTGCTGCTTCATGCCTATGATGTTTGGTGGTTTTTCTGCCATGTCCAAGTTTTGCAGCATTTCTAGTGATTATTTTTGCTGGTGTTGATTGCATGGATGATGAAGGAGGACCAAGAATGGAGGGAGAAGGTTGTGAGAAAGGCTCAGAGAAAAGAAGAGAGAAGTTCGGGGGAAGATCCTCTTCAGTTGAAGAAAGAGCATTAAAAGGGTTGGAGAAAAGGGGAGAGGAAGCTATGGGGGCTGGCTAGGTCAGAATGGGCTCAAATGAGGAAGGTTAGGGCCAGCGAAAAGGGGGAGAGTGGGAGAAGAGGATGGGACAGGTTTAATGGATTGATTAAGGTTGTTTTTTTCTTTTCTTTTTGACAGGTTCCCATTGGGGTTCAGGCCCATTGTCTTTAGTTTTAATTGATTTCGGGCATCTATTATCAAAATGACCATAGTCATGACATACCTTGCATTTGAAGGGCAGTTGTTCATAATCTAGCTGTTGTATGTGCGTCCAGTTGTCCACCTTTAGTTTGATTGTCTCAGGGATTCCTTTCCCTAGATCTAATTCGACACAGATTCTGGCACATGCTTGTATGTTGTCCTTCGGCTTGCTTCTGTCTATAAAATTTCCCATAACATTTCCTATCGCTTTGATAGATTCATCCCCCCAGCAATGTAGTGGTAGATGAGGCATTCAAACCCAAACAGGGACAACATTTGGAATGTCGAGTTCTAGGTCAAAATTTGGAGTCCATTTATTGAGATATAGCCCTCTGGTGTCCATGAGATAAGACCCATTTATGAATATTAGGTCTTTGTCCTCCTTTTTCTCAAAATAGAAGGTGAAGTATCCCCTTCCAAAGAATTTGATAGAGATCTTTCCTGTTATTTTATCCATCCAGTTTCTTTCTACCCATTTCTGAAATCTCTTTGGGGACAACTAGAGTCTTGTGAATTTCCCAATTAATCCTTTTTCCGCCAGAGATAAGGCAGCCCTTCTCGGAATAGTTGGAGGCAGGGAAAATTCTTGCAATCCCTCAAATTTCTTGACAAATTTCGAAACTGAGGGTCTTGGCCTAGACAGATTTAGGGTGCCCATAAGAGTTGAGAACTCACCTTGCGGGTCAGAGGTTGCGGCTGCCTCCGGGATAGGTTTCAGAGGGGCCATGTAGACAGGGAAATGGGAGTAGGCGGAGGCTATGCACAACTATAGATGACCTAGCTCCGCGTTTTCGAGTTCTTGTACAATATTATATTAATTTATTTTTTATAATTTCCTTCCATTTCTTATTAATACATTGTTTTATAAATTACATGTGAATTAAGATTAAAATTAATTACACATAATGTAATATTAATAAAGAAAAAACATCTCCCTCTATTAAAAAAACTAAATTATTTTTGTGAATTTTCAATTATTTATCTTTTTTTAATTATAGAAAGTTGATGTAAAATTAATAGAAAGTTGATATAAAATTAAAATGAAAATTAAAGTATTTGATTAATTGCTAACATTATTTTTTATTATTATTATTTTTTAATTTGTCAATGTTGAGAACATCTCACTCTACTATAAAACACCTCTCAATACAATAATACTAGCAATTGCCCCAAAAGGTGCAAAGAGAGGCCGATAGAAATGTTAAATTGAAAGAATTGTATTTTGGTTCAAAATAATAAATATTATGATAATTCAATCATTCAAACTAAACTTAGTCAATAAATTGCCCAAAATAAAATAAATCCTTAATCAAAATTATACAAATTATTATTCTTCGTTTCTCTCAATTATTTATATAATAAAATCCAATCAATCAATCAAAATAAATCAAATCAATAAATTTCCCAAATTAAATCCCAACTAATCAAGATTACTTGGGAATATATATGTATAACCCAACAAAAAAATTATATTTATATTGAGCTGTCCAGAGCATTTCCATTCTTGTTATTTCAAAGGGAAGGTACCAGGGGTAAGGTTATTTTGGCATCACTCTGTTTGGCTAGTGAGGTAGTAATTTATTTCCACTTTTGTAAACACGGTTCTAAATACTGGGATCTTGGTGATAATCTTCCCCATCACATTTACTGGGAAAAATTTGTTTAGTGGTGCCAAAGTAACTTAATAATCCTACTCTTCCAAAAGTAGACACTACGGAAAGGGCTGACATCATTGGCAAGCATAACAAAGTTCAATTTAAATTCCGTATAGGGCCCCATCATTGCACAATAACATAATACTCAAACCAAAACTCTTATAGCGGCAGTGGATGTAAACAAATTAATATACCGTAAACCTTTCCTCGAGTTTGATTCACACCAATGCCATACAAAACCACTAGAAGTCATAAAACGATCATAGCTACAAAATAAAGAATTTAAAAAGGGTAAGTTAAAAACCTGCATGTTAGTCATATCCATAACTCTCCAGAGCATGCCGGGACGGGCACGAAGGTGCTTTCGAAGCATATTCTCGATGACCACTTTAGAGAAGTCAATATTTGTTATGCGTTTAAACCCTACATCATATAGCTTCTCCGATACCTTTTTACATCCCATTATTTTTCCAATATATATTATGGTATTTATATAAGCAAAGGTTTTCAAAACTATTATATCAATATTTTTCCTACATCCATGTTGATAATAAGAAGGGGAGGAAGCAATCCATGGACCGAGTCGAGGTCAAGATGGTTAGCGAGGTCGAGGGTCAGGTTAGTCCCACACTTTATCAATGTTGCATCCATATAGGGTCGAACATTGTCTCTAAACAATGTGTTACAGTAACAATGATGACCTTCGACTACCTTAGGCTTGGTTCACTTGCCACGTGGACATGTCCACGATGCCGATGCAAGCACATAACTTGTCACATGGGCTATTGTGTGGCTACTAGGTGGAGGTCAAATGATGTAGTAAGGTTTGAAATGGCCTATGCTTAAAAGTTCATAAATTATGATCCTTGAACTAGATTGAGAAAAAAATTATATCGTTGGAATCATCTCAATGAGATGGTTGCAACAATATTGTCCATTTGAATTTTTGAGGAAGTTGAAGTAAGAACTTTTTTTTAGATCCCATTCCCATAACTATAACTTGGAGTTTGGAACATAGTAACCACCTCCTTCTAAATCTAATTGCAATAGATCACAATTCTAACTACTGTTTTTTCACACCCATTTGACTACAAATGACTTCCTTTTCAATAGGAGGATCTAGAAGCTCCCTAGTTTCACTCTCTCTATTGCGAGAATTTCTTCATCCATTTCTTTGAACCATCTGAGACATTAAAGGAAAAATAGTATATCTCTAAATTTCATTTAAAGATTTTACCTTTATGAAAAGAGGAATTCATCTTGTAATAGTACTTGAATTTGAAGAAGATGATGGTGTAGATGTAGTGGGAAAAGTATTCAGGTTACTGGATGGATTTGTAGAAACAAAAGATTCATCTTCTTATTAAATAACTTTCGGGTTTTCTTGTTGTTTTCCTTCATTCCAATGTCCTTCCTCTATTTCATCAAATAACACATCATGACATACAAGTAATTTTTTTATTTTTCATACAACCATCCCTTTGTCGCCTCACAATAGCCAATAAAAATTCATTTCACACTTTTATCATCTAGTTTTACTTTTTTTTTGAAAATAAACATGAGCATAAACAATACAATCAATAACTTTGAAAGGAACAACACTAAATTTTCTTCTAGTCCATCCTTGATATGGAATCATATTTTACACACTTCTTATTGGACATCTATAAAAATAAATAAATGTAATTATAGCTTTACCACAAAAAGTGTTTGGAACACCTTTAACTTTCAACATACTCCTAGAAATCTCTATCTGTTCTTCGCAAACATTCTATTGGGAACATTCTATAATTAATGTCTTCCGTACATATCCACTTTCCCTCTCAGCGACGTCTAAATTGCTGAACAATAACAAATACATCCATTTTTTTTTAATATAATATATGCATATTCTTCTACAAAAATCATCAAAAAAACAATAAAATACTTCTTGACTTGTCACGAGACAATGTTTTCATAAGACCACATATATCTACATTCACTAACTCCATTGGTTTTTTTTCTCTCCAACATTTTCTCGGTGGGAAAGGAATTACCAATAATACATTTTTCAGAAACTTGATCAACATAAGCATCTACGGTGAAAAAATTTAATAGCCTTATACACATTTTTACCACTAAATTTTAAAGGTTAATAGCATCACATTTGAAAACGAAAATTCCTTCCAATTCCTGAATCAAAACCAAACGATGTACAATCTTCCTAAAATAGAAACGGCTACGGCTACGGCTACTGATCTTCCCGCCATCATTCGTTGCCAGCTAAGAATTCAAACCAATAGATAGGTCCATTTTGTGCCAGCAGTAAGTGGGAGACTTTATTTATCTCCATATCCCACGCGTTATCCAATGTTTTCCATAGAGTGGGTGAGAGAAATGTTTGAAGGGCGGTGGAGAACCTTTGGTTACGCCTAGGCAATCTATTGTTGTCATCGATCCAAAAAAGCCCATTATCCCAATGCCCCACAAATTCATCCCACTCTTCAGTACCCTCTCCCACTATTCTATGCTCTGCGTTTTCCATTTCTAATTTTGATATGCACAACAGTACATCATTAATGTCTTTATGTACATACAAGTGATACAAGTCACCATAGATTAAAGGCTGGCCTTCATCACGATCGGCCTTTGGTATCATGAAAATATAATCCTCGTTTTGAGACTGAGACAGAGCCGGACGTCTTTCGTTTACAGTCAACTCCTCTGGAAAGAGGTCGTCTGGAGCAGGAGCAAGACATCTTCCGAATATGCTTTTGTAAACAAGCTCGTTATTAATCCCATGATTCAACTCAATATAGGTTGGCAGCCTGTTTGATTTATCCAGAATCAAGTTTCGGGGAAGTTGAGTATTAATGTTAACATATTCCCATTGCCAGTTGCTTTCATTTTCTTCGTTTCTCTACAGTTTCCATACGTTGGTTTCTAAGGCATGAGATCCACTTCGCTGCCATATGTAGCTATGTCCCCCACAAGTTGTGGAGGCGTAAATATAATCCCCTAACATTGGCAGGCAGGGGAGTCTTTTCCAAACAACATTGAACTCTCTTAACTTGAGCAACCATACTTTGTACACCTTATGCCAAACCTTGCGTTCTTCTCTTACAACGCCTGGGGTGAACAAATATAAGCTCTTGTCATCGCACACAAACACAGAATCAAATGCTGTGTTCGGAGGTGGTGGAAGTTCGTTCTCCATACCACGAGAGGGATTCCACACACACAAACTCGTCTTGTTGAGGCATTTCTTGGACTCAAAAATACGCAATACAATGAACTCGCCTGCGGAGATAATAGCAGCTGCGTTATAAACAAGATCATATAATAATGTGGTATGATCCACCATAGAATTGCCCCACGATCGACTCAACAACCTCAGGACCGGCCTGGAATCCCATGGCATTGCCCGACATAATCGAGGAATGACTTCCCCGAGAACCACGTCATCGCTGAGTCCAGAAACTAAGTCTTTTTCTACCCAATATCATAACAAAATACATCATTACTGTGTGCAAAAACGAAGAATCTTTCTCCCCAATGGAAAAAATCGCAGAAAGCAGCGAAACGAATGTTTAAATAGAACAATGAAATTTGAATGCAATAATCAAGAACAAATAGCTAACTCACCTGCTGCCATGGATGTCTGAGATGTCACATCAGCAGCTGTTTCTCTGTGATTTTCTTCAATTGCGTCTAATCTGTTTGCAAGATTTTCCATCTTTATTAATATTGTTAAACACACATGGTGAACTAGAGAAAATATGAAAGATAAATCATGCAGTGCAATTTTTATTCTCAAATGATTTATATTTATGGTACATTATGTGACCGTTGGGATTCACATCCCAAGGTCTCTTGGATTGCTTTGTCTATTCAGCTTCCACACTAACCCATTTAGAATTAGGTGTCCAACATTCCCCCTTAATCCGAAGGGTTATGTATGAGTCCAAGAAGAGAGCTGAAACACAAAATGTGCAAAAATGCATAGCAGCACTAGGCTGAATGTGCTCTATGAAATGTTGGTATAAAGGGCGGTGGTTTAAGGATGGCCACCAACACTGGAACGCTTAGTGCAGTTCCCGGAACTCTTCCAAAACTGGCAAGAAGCTGAAGTCTTCTGCTAGAGGAAGTGA
>APFE030587541.1:0-29170 GCA_000404065.3 Pinus taeda | reverse complement strand
ATGATGGGCTTGGGAAGTGCAGACTGAACTTCTGCATCTGCATGTAACCTCGCTGCTTTGTTTGGTACTAAATCTGAATGAACTGTAACATTATTAACATGCTGGTGATGGGTGGTTGTCTCAATGTTCTGAACAAGAACAGGTTCAGAATGATGATTCCTCTGCTGTAATTCTTCCTACTGTAGCTTTGTTTCCAGCTGCAAAAATTCAATATTTTCCTTTGCATTTTGTAGACATGTCTGAATTTTTGAGAGAGATCCTATGCTGATTTGTAATGTGTCATCAACAGTAGATTGTATAAGAGTTTTCATGAACTCTAATACTTCACTGATTCTGGCCATTTTTCTTCAATGTCACTTAAAAACTGATCACAATTATTACTTAATGCAGAAAAGTAACATCCACGTACAGTACACAGCAATATCTTGTATAAATATGCAGCAAATGAATCAGGGAATCAATGCATATATATGTAGACAGAGGCTATAATGAGTTTTAATATTACAACTGGGGCAACAACAACTGCAAACTTGCTTGGATCCTTCAAGTTCTCCTTCACTTTCAAATCAGAACCTGCATTACCAGGATCTTCACAACTTCTATGCTTATAAACATACATGCTCTATTTTGCCCAATTCAAAATTAGACAATCTCTTTTTAATTCACTCTTTATGCGGAAGCTTTCTTTCATATTTATGGTTATAAAACCAAAATCCACAACAATCATTCATAAAACATCAAATTGTTCATCAATCAGATTTTAAATGCTTCATAACACCAGAACTATGCCTTAAGTCCCTCATTCATTTCATCACCAACATTCCTCATGTGTTTATACACCATCACAAATTCTTCCTGCATGTGTTGGATTCAGTTAAATGCGCCCTTGAGTTATCATAACAACTTAACAAAGTTATTTAAACCCCAATTTGGAAGTCAACCAACTAATTGTGCCCTTCAATTTACCACAGTCTTCATTACTATCATAATGGAACTCTATTAACCCAATGCATTACAATTTTTACATGTTTACAAATTTCATTGCAATTTAACATTCTTTGGACTTAAAATTGCCATTTGTATAAGCGTCTTACTCCAGGCTCAGGACCACATAATGATTCCAGTTTTCATACCTTTATATCTACGTTCTTGCCCAGAAATGAACTCTATTCCTCATCGCAGATTAGCCTCTTTCCTTGTATGGAGATTCACCAATCAAAATCGATTTAGGCAATCGATCTTTCAAATAGTCTGTTACTCTGCCAGCGCTTATAAACAACAATCTACTCATGTGATTTCACTTACCTCCACGGTGGTCAATCTGGCTCATGCAACTCGGCATCCGTTTTCCAACATTCCACTTGAAACTTCTTTACAAGTATTCCGGTAAACTGTGTCTTCCACCTTATTTCAGAAACGCATATCCATATTCAAAATTCAATCATCAGGCAGACAGTGTTTTGAGAAATGAATTGCACAAACAAGACCACTCGCTTTTCTCCTTCCTGTTGGTCGTATACATCGACAGCGTCTTCAAATAGTCAGGCAAGTCATTTACTCTCTCGCTATATCGTGCAACATCAATGCACATGGAAAAAATACAAACTGGTGTACATTTTGTATATAAGTTTGAAAACTCTCCATTCAATTCAATGAAATTGCAAAGATGTGTAGCTTTAAACAATGCTTTAATCAACAGTCAACAATTTCTTCAATCAACTCAGTTCTAATGGAAATCCAACTTGAAATCACAACAGCAAGCATTGTCTGAGAGCTAGGCGCTGTGTGAGGCAGAGATTGTCTGCAAGAAGGTGCACACTTATCTTCTTTTAAAAAATAACTCTGTTAGTTTATGGCTCAATTCAACCGGTTGTATTTTCAAACCACGAATTGAAGGGGGTACACAAGCAGAAGAACACATCAATTCTACTTCGACATGTGTATCGGACGTTCTCACACCAATATGATCGAAAGTCCAAGTATGCTTACTCTGAGGTTTCGAAACAGTGTGATTAATAACGAAAGCAACCAAGTCATACGAAAAAATGACCAGAACATTCTTCCAGGGAGAGGTCGAGGCAACGACCCCTTCAAATGTTAAAAATTTCAGATTTTCAAATATATCTATAGGGACCTCTTACAAGTAGCATAACACACAGTCTTTCGCATGTCCAACACAGTGGAGGTCTTTTAACATGCTTTATGTTATCCTAGCAGGCATACTATGAACTTGAACCTCTGGTACGTCAAATCCAATGTTGATGGTCTCACCATGTTCGCCAGGCTCCAACACTCTCAGTGGGTTTGAGGATCTCCATCAGGTTCACACTCATCCACCATCTCTTTATCTCGGTTATAGCAATGCAGATAACCATCATTCTCAGTCACATCATCTTCACAAACTGCTCGCAGAGATAAGTTGCCTTTCTTTGATACCAGGAGCGTTTTGTATGCAGAAAGGCGCTACAGGAGCAGCATTCAGACTAGTCAGTGCGCAGTCTTAGGCGTTACCCAGATTATAGCGCAGAGGGCAGACCCTAATTATCACGCAGAGGGCAGATGTGTTAGGCTACAGAAATGCAGAGCATGGGTAGAATAGGCAGGCGTGCAGGTGCATATCAGCCAGACAGTTTGCAGCATGAAATAGGGATGCACACAATAATGACAATTCTATCTGCAAGAATGCAGAACTGACATGCACAAAGAGGCCACACAACAAGTGGCTCAAATTAATTATGCAGGGCAGGAATACGCCTGCTCTGATACCATGTTAAACACACATGGTGAACTAGAGAAAATATGAAATATAAATCATGCAGTGCAATTTTTATTCACAAATGATGTATATTTATGGTACATTATGTGACCGTTGGGATTCACATCCCAAGGTCTCTTCGACTGCTTTGTCTATTCAGCTTCCACACTAACCCATTTCGGATTATGTGTCAACATTATAATGTTTCCACTCGCACAAAGGTGTGTGATATAAACAGATTTCAGAAAATATACTATATTAATATATATAATAATATATATATAGGTTTTGCGGGTCGTTGAAAATGTTCACACGATTAGAAGAGAAGTCGAGGCCGACCATTTTTCGAATAGTATAATTGAGGCCACAGCTAGGTGCTTCGCAAGATTCCTGCAGTCGCCATACCATTCGAAGGGCTCGTCTGAGCGGAGTTTGAAAAGTTCATCCCAGTTTTCTCGACTGGTGAAGTCTTGCAAAGCCCCGAGGAGTTTCTCTTCGACTTTCCTACTCTTCATGCTGAAAATTCCATCTTTCTTGCTCTTAGGAAAGGAAAGTCCATGGCTTAACCCACAATGCGATCATTATAGGCTAATGGGCAGTTGTACACATGCGGATGTGGCCACTAAGAAAAAATCTATGAAAAAGATTGGTAACATAAAAAAGGGGCCATAGAATAGAGAACATGTAAGTGATACTTTCTAAAAATAAAAAATATACTAATAATGAAATAAAAAATATATTAATAAAGATATCGTTGAGAAAAAGTAGTAAAAATATCTTCAAGAGTGATATAAAAGAATGGGAAAAGCATAAAATATCTTGGCAACTCAATCGTTATGGAAAGCAGTGACACTTCAAATCACGGTGAAAGTGTCTCATCTGATCTAACGAAGCAGGTGTAAAAGTTGACGATGTGATGCATAGGAAGCCTATTGGCCATATATATATTAACAATAATTAATATATTTATATATATATTTATTATTATATTTTTTTTTTTTAATCATTTCAATTTTAAGAATATATGTTATCAATATACCTATAATTTAATTGTTATTTGATTTTATATATTTATATTTTGTAATTTTAAAAATATTTTATTAATTTCAATTTATTATTTATAGAGTAAATTTACACACTCCTTATACATCTAGCGTTGAAATAACAAAAACTTCTAAGTGAAGGTGGTCAATCCTCGCATAGGGAACAACGATCACGACACAACACAATCGAGAAAAGAAAAAATTCCCAAACAATATGAGCTTTAAAGTTACCAATGTCCACTATTCTGAAGATATTAGTAAATATTGAGAAGTTGAAGGATGGCCGTATAAGTGACCTGGACAACATGTTCACTATTTATCAGAAGTATATACATAACATTGATATTATTCCGGGGGAAGCAAAAGGAGCACCTCATGAAGTTCAAGACAAGAGACGCAGGAGGCTTTGGTGTTCCCATGGTGGCAACTCCAACACCGACTGTCACGCCCCCAAGCCTATGGTAGTCTTCCAACCATGCTAGGAGAGGTGCGGCACTACCAACCGTTTTCTTTTCACCAATACTTACGATTGTAGACTGCGCCTTAACATTCCATACTTAGTTTTATTTTCGTTACCAAGTATTATTAATGTGCCTTTATACCAATGAACACCCATACACATTCATTATCAACAACATTATACAAGAGAAATGCACAACAGTATAAAGGGAGGGGCAACTCCCTGCAATATGAGTATGCCCGATATCAATATATTATACAATCTTCATTTTTACAAAGCACAAGTTAAATCTTGGGAAACCCCAAATTTACGCAGCCAATTTTTCACAACTTCGGCAAAATCGGTTGCCTAGCTCGTCAGCACCTCCACACGGTCGCCGCACGACTCACCAACCCTTCGTTCACCTTGTCGCACGATCATGTTGTTTTCCCAACTCGGGCGCACCTCCAAGTCGCCACACACGGGCACCTCTACCCGAGACACACCTTTGTTCACAATCTCAACACTTCACCAAGTCACCATGCACACTTGCACGATGGGCGGGCGCTCACCCGAGTCGCCAAGACACCTGTGCCAAGTCGTTGCACAAACTGGGCGTTCCTCCATTTCACCATTGGGCACCTTCGCACAAAGCGGGCGCTCCTCTGTTTCCACCGTTGGGCGTACCTTCGCACAAACCGGGTGCTACACATACACCAGGCGCCACACATACACCGTGCATGCCTCACTCAACTTCCGGGAGACCCTGCCCGCGCCCTTCACCTACAACCGAGTTAAACACGTCTTCTTCGTGCAGCCCTGCCCAAGAATGGGCGCATCTCAACCTGCGCCTTCTTCTTCTTAGAACTGCGCACTATAGACCTGTGCCTACTCCTTTACATGAGTCAAGAGTGAATGAGTTGTTGTTTGAATGAGCTCCACACTCACATAATATATACCAAGTGCAGGGCGTAGTCTGGCTGCCTAACCAAATCCCCAAAGCCCCTTCTCCATCGCATATTCCTCCAAACGCATGTCATCTCCTTCTCATACATAGGTCGGCCTCCGTATGTGTTTGTCACCATGCTTCACGCCATATAAACATCGCTCGCCCTCTCACATATGTGCATAACACAGCGCATCCTTCAAAGAGCTCGCACTTCAACTGTCGTACTTCAAGCCGGAGCTGCAGGTCGTTACATCCTCCTCCACCTGAAGTCGTTGTTGCCCCTGACAACATATCATCCTGGCAACCATTTGTCACCAAGATCACCATACCAAGGTATAGACCTCATCAGTATGTCATACATCGGAAATCATCTCAATCCATGACCATCAACCACCCTGTCACAATCTCCACATGCTGCTCTTCATCGTGGAAGGCTGGTCCCTCCATCTCAAGCTACATGCCCACTGCAACATATCGTGTCGACCTCATCATGTGTCATCCTCATGTGAACTGCTGCCATGATACTCCAACACAATGCTAACACATCTCTGTACACTTCGGGACCCCATGTCTGAACTAGTCGGGTGATCAGTCCAACTATCGCGCTCAAACCATGAGAATGTACATCCTCATGCCATCATCAGTCGTTTCTCAGAACATCCTATCACATCATCAACTCGATCAAGAATCCATATCCATACAAGTGTAAGCCATGCTCAAGTCCATGAAGTAGTCGTCATCTCATCTGCAACATGTTGTCCATGATGTTTGGTGTCAATGTGCTGCATGAAACCAACCACATCTATCCCAACATCATCCATATGTGTGCCTCCTCAATATGAAGAGACCGTCTCATCAAACTCCAACTCTCAGTGTGCCACATCCAGGCCCATGAAGCAACCTCCATCATATCTGCAATGTGTGATCCCTCAAGTTTGCCATAGAAAAAAGTATACACCTATCTCATCTATCCATGTGCTGCCCCCGAATCATAGATCAATCAACTCTCATGTGTCAAAAGTAGTTGAGTCTCGGCTCAACCCATGCCCAAGTGTTGCCACCAAGGCATCATCATTGTTGTAACTCCATCACTCCAAACTATCTCATATCAATCCCCCACATCAAGTCACTCTTTCAAGCCATTCCCATGCATGTACTTGAAAGTATGCACCCTATCCTGCATCAAAGTCTCTAACCTCAGCTCCTCAATGCATCAGATCCTCTAAGTCCACCATATATGAAGTCCCCAAAAGTCACAAAAATCTCATGTCATTATGAGCTCTATAAGCCATCCCCAACAACATCTCAGCAAGCATACAAGTCTCGGCCCAAAGGTCTCTGCAAGATGCCTCAGCTCTCCATGTAGTAGGAATGCTCCATAGTCTGCTCACAACTCCATCCAAGTCCATGGCCTTGTTGTGCAAGAGTGCATAACCTCTCCATCGGCTTGTACATAAAACATCCCCATGTCATAGCGAATCCACCTGCACAACATCCCTACTTGGCACTCCTCATTGGATGCCCAAAAGTGACATCTCTACAAGTGTTCCTGCACAATGTCCAAGCATAAGACTTCCATGCTCCATGTCTCCAACCTGATGTCCATGACTAAGTTGCCCATGTAGTCCAACTAAGTAGACCCATCACAACAATCGGTCATCCTCATCCAAATCTGCAATCTTCGGTTTAGTGAACTCGGTCACCCAACCATATCATCATCACATGAGTCTCTCCATCATAGCTCCTCCACTAAAGGTTCCACCAAGACTTGCTCTTGGTCTCAACCATGAGAAGTCCACCCAAGCAACTCAAGTGTGTGCCCTCCAATCTGTCCATGAGTCATGCCGGGCACTTAGCCATGTGGCTAAAGCATGACCCATTCCTCCGCAACGATCATCATGTTCCTCCCTTGTCACAGGCCTTTGTACCTTCTACCATAAGGTCACAAACAACCCCAACAAGTTCTGCAACAATCAACAATCCTTGCTTCTCCATACAAGGTCTCATCATAGTCATCCATGGTAAGATGCTCCCTAGCATCAGCAAACTAGCTTTGCCCTTCCCTGCATACGGTCCATCTACCAAATGCTCAAGTGAAACACAAGTATCAATACTTACTTCATCATCATGAGGTTCCTCCATATGAGTACCCTCATTCATCAATGTCTCCAAATTGCACGATCCTGGTCCAAGTTGATCAATCTCAAGCTCATCCTCCATCATGGTCATGTCTGCAACATCTTCAACTATCACGGCTTCCTCTTCCTTGTTTGCACAATCTGCAACTTCATCTTGCTCCATTGTCCAACCAAGTTGAAGAAGTTCGTCTTCAACATTCTTTTCCAAGACTTCAAGCTTATCTTGAATTCAGGGATTCTCCTTTTTCATCCGCTTCAACCTGTATAAGGTAAGCAAGAGCTTCCATTTCACATTCTTCCAAACCTGCCATGCCTTGTTGTTCAGCTTGGCCCAAGCACTAGTGCTTCACCCCTATTAAACCTGTTTCACCAGCTTCACCCAGTTCCCTGAAACCATGAACCGGCCCTTGTTCCACTTGTATGTGAAACTAGCTTCCTTCACCTGCAAGTACCTGCTCCCACTGTCACTTCGTCACGAGCAACCTTGCTCTAACCAGCTCCAACTGGGCTCTGATACCAATTGTCACACCCCCAAGCCTACGGTAGTCTTCCAACCGTGCTAGGCGAGGTGCGGCACTACCAACCGTTTTCTTTTCACCAATACTTACGATTGTACACTACACCTTAACATTCCATACTTAGTTTTATTTTTGTTACCAAGTATTATTAATGTGCCTTTATACCAATGAACACCCGTACACATTCATTATCAACAACATTATACAAGAAAAATGCATAACAGTATAAAGGGAGGGGCAACTCCCTGCAATATGAGTTTGCCCGATATCAATATATTATACAATCTTCATTTTTACAAAGCACAAGTTAAATCTTGGGAAACCCCAAATTTACATAGCCAAATTTTCACAACTTCAGCAAACTTGGTTGCCCAGCTCGTCGACACCTCTGCACGGTCTCCACACAACTCACCAACCCTTCGTTCACCTCGTCGCACGATCGTGTTGTTTCCCCAACTCGGGTGCGCCTCAAGTCGCCACACACGGGCGCCTCTGCTCGAGACACATCTCCGTTCACAATCTCAACACTTCATCAAGTCACCTTGCACACTTACACGACGAGCGGGCGCTCACCCAAGTTGCCAAGACACTCGTGCCAAGTCGTCGCACAAACCGGGCGCTCCTTCTTTCACCGTCGGGTACCTTCGCACAAAGCGGGCGCTCCTCTGTTTCCACCGTTGGGCGTACCTTCGCACAAACCGGGTTCCACACATACACCGTGCACGCCTCACCCAACCTCCGGGAAACCTTGTCCGCGCCCTTCACCCACAACCGAGTTAAACATGTCTTCTTTGTGCAGCCCTACCCAAGAATGGGCGCATCTCACCTGCGCCTTCTTCTCCTTAGAACTCCGCACTATAGACCAGTGCCTACTCCTTTACATGAGTCAAGAGCGAATGAGTTGTTGTTTGAATGAGCTCCATGCTCACGTAATATATACCAAGTGCAGGGCGTAGTCTAGCTACCCAGTCGACTCGCTCAAAGCCCCTTCTCCATCGCATATTCCTCCAAACGCATGTCGGCTCCTTCTCATACATAGGTCAGCCTCCGTATGTGTTTGTCACCATGCTTCACGCCATATAAACATCGCTCACCCTCTCACATATGTGCATAACACATCGCATCCTTCAAAGAGCTCGCACTTCAACCGTCGTACTTCAAGCTGGAGTTGCAGGTCGTTACATCGACCCTTGGGAAAGCTTCGCCTGACGAAGTTATTGTAGAATGAGGTTCAAGAAAGTGGAAGCTTTGCTTTTCCAATCTACTATTATAATAGATTACTTAAATAGTAGTTTTAATATGCAATTTAGTAGTTTTTGTTGTTGTTAATATTAGGTTTGGAAATTAGGGATACCATTTAGGCAGACCTAATAAGGATTACAGTCGTAATAGTAAGTTTTTTAAAGGGAACAAGAGACAGTTGAATTTAATTATTTTCTTGGACAAAGGTTGTATTAAGGCAATCTATTTTTGTAAGTGGGTTGGATTCCAATTTGGCATACAAGCTGGCATTTTGTATTGTGATTTTGTCCAAGCAATATAAATATTTTTTGTTTATTTACAAAAATAAAAAGTTACTAATGTCCAACTTAAACTTTTAACTAGGCATCACCATATCAACTATTGTTATTAAGCTACACCATTCCTCTTCTTTTTCGTTTGCAGAGGTGTGACGAAAATTGATATGGTAGTGTTTGATTATTAGTTATTATTACTAGCATTGGCACCAGATGTTGCAAAGGAAACACAGTAAGGCATAAATTGAAGAATCCAAATATTTTATTTTGTAAATAAATGAGAGTATATTGATAATTAAAAAAAAAATAGTATCTAACACTAGAGAAAAAGTAACTAGGAGAGAATTGAAAATAAGAAAATTTTATGGAGAAACTATTTTAGTGATCAAATGTTTAAAATAGAAGAGGTAACATGAAGTTAACATATAACATATATATTTATATGTAAAGAGAAATGAAACAATAAAATAGATCCATCTTAACTTTCAAATTATGAAACATAAAAAAAAAAAACTTAAAAAAATATTTACAAGTTGAAAAAAAGTATTTCATCCCTCTTAGTATTTCATAGACCTAAAATTAAGATAATCCAAACTATTCTATCAATAAAATTGATTTAAATTAATAAATTAAAATTAAAATATTTTTAAGAAATTTATTATTATTAATTAATAAATAAATGTAAGGCCTACATTTTTATATATTTTTTAATTATTATTATTATTTATAATAATTTTTAAATTTATTGCGAATTGACTACTCTGCGCCGTGTCACTCCTTAACAAAACGCTATGTCAGTGGCCATTATTTTCACTTAAGAATGCCTCAAACAAAACACTTAATTAAGGATTGCTCTATGCCCTGTTACCCCTTACAAAACACCACAACTCTACACCCTGTTACCTACTAATTTAATCCCTATGGGCATGGCAAAACCATTATACTAAATTGGAATCTTGCTACCCAAGAAAATTTGCTAGGTATAAGTGTGTACGGGGATCGAGAAAACAAATAATGCTGGAGGTACTAAAAGCTGGGCACTAAAGTTTGCAGAAGATAAAATATGGCTTTCATGTAAAACTAGAAACGTTCTTCACACATATTTACAATTTTAAGAAAACCCAAATCGTTGATGGATGTTGACATCACAATATAAATACACTCATCATATTTCCATATATACAGATAGAGAACTAACCATTATGTCTTTCTAACTCTATACAGAAAAAGCCAAAGTTGGGTGTACATAATATACAAAAAGTAAATCGTGCTCTCCTCAGCCAAGGGCAAATCACGACTGCTCCTCTAATTCTCGAGTCTTTGTTTAAGTTTTAACTGTACTTTCCTGCCGCCTCTGACACTGTTCAACCTAGAAAGATCAACAAAGTTATTCAGCAGAAACACAAGAAACAAAATTAAGAACGTTGTCTCTCTATTGTATAAGTAAAATACAAAACAAAAGGGTAAATATAAAACATCAGCAAATTGAAACCATAATATATATGGACCAACAATATTGTAGTTTGCATCATGTCATCCTATAATTGAAATATGAGTGTTTTGTAGGATTTTGTTTTCCATCATCTTCAATTAATACGAGAGGAAACATTAGCAAATTGAATTTCTTCTAAGCCAACTTATAATTGCTTTGTCTCAATGTGGGCATCTTTTGTCTTCTATGAGTTAATGATTGCAACATTGACATGTTGGTAACTTTCAGGAGTATTTGTAGAATGTTCCGTCACAACATAGAATTTGTTCATTATTTGTCGAATGTTCTGTCACAACATAGAATTTGTACATATGATGCTTCTGACTAAGTTGATATTAGATAGACTTCAAAGTTTGAAGCATTACTCATACAGAATATATCATACATGAACAAATATTTAAAGAGTATGTATTACCTGTTGGGAAAGTCTAGACATAAATTTCATTAGAATAACAACCAAGATGAAGGGAAACCTAAAGGCATGGACATCGAACTTGAGAAATTGAATAATAGTCAAGCAGAAACATAGTGTTCATGGCCAATAGGCTAAGAATATTATTATTTAAGTCTCGAACTTGATATGTGTCGATGCATGAAAAGCTCATCAAAGTTTATATGAGTCCATGCATGAAAAACCTTAAGCCAATTTAAACCATGAGATGAAAAAGCTAAAACATCGACTGTTGACAGTACTTGGTACGTTAGGGGTGGAAATTTAAGTTTAAATGCATAGCAATGTAAATATTATTATCTCATCTCATTTTATTTTTCAATGGACGTGCAAGTAATTGTTATGGTTATGGGATGGTGTGCAACATATGTTCGTTTGTAAATTCCATGAATTCCATTCCAACGGTTGTCTAAACCAATATTTAACTGCACATATTATTATTTTCTGTTTTATGTACTTTTTTATTATGAAATTCTCCTTCTCTCAGAGTTTGAAACGGAATTCATTCGTTCTAATGGTACCAAAAATACAAAATGCTCTTTACGTATGATGAATTTAGTTGTTATTTTTTAATTCTTTCCCAACTTGATAATAAACTTCAATATATATTAAACAAGATAGAACAAACCTTCAAATATTTTAGTTTATAAACAAGACATCAAAAATGTTAGTTTTTCATCAAATATTTTTGTCTTATACTTTTTATTAAATAGCATTGACATGTATTGAGAAATTACAAAGGCTAGCTTTTTATTTATTTATTTGAGTGTATTGAGAAATTACAAAGCCTAAGTTTTATTTTTTTTTATTTGCATTATTGGTCAGTGAGAAAGTACAAGTTTAATAAATTTTATTTCTTTTAATAATAAATTGTTATAATATAAATATATTTTAAATTTTTTATTGGGTAAGATATTTTATTTATGTTAATTTGTAGAAAATATGTTAATTAGAACTTGTGAATAAAGTGTCTATCCTCTCAATACCTATTTCCAAATAAAATAAGTATGTTTCTAACCTACTGATTTGTTTGAATTACTTTTGATATAAGTTAGGAAAATTTGTACAAGAGTAGTTCTAGCGATAAAATTGGGAAAGAGAATTTGACAAGGATGGGATGAGAAGATGCCATATTCTTCCTGTCGTAACGAAAGTTCCCTAAGTGTGGCTGCATTCCAACATTCATCAAACAGTAGAATAACCCGAAAGTTTTGAATCATATTTTCTTATTGATTGAATAACACAACCCAAACATAAACATGAACGTAGCCCATATTAAATTAAAGCCTCGAGGAGCCCATTGGACTAGTCAGGTCGGGCTCTCTCCACACTTCAGAAATAAATAGTTACTTGACTATGATACGGTTGTCTGAACCAATATTTATTTGTGCATATTATCAATTTCTACATTATTTACTTTGTTATTATGAAATTCTCCTTCTCTCAGAGTTTGAAATGGATTTCATTCGTTCTAATGGTACCAGAAATTCAAAATCCTTTTTACTTATGATGAATTTAGTTGTTATTTTTTAATTCTTTCCCGACTTGAATTTACAAAATTTCCCAGAGATTAGAATGAAAAGAGAATGATGTGTGAGTTACTTAAGGCCATCAATAAATTATTTGCAGAGGCTGAGGTTCGAGCATATCAATAGACTACATCAGAGTTAATTAGAGAATTGCCTCAATCTCAAATGCATTGTTTTTATAGAGTTATGGCTAGCATTTTAAATTAGGGGTTTAAAGGATGTGGAATCTTTATGTGACATAAAGAATCGCAATAGTTAATTTACATTCCATGCATACAAAAAAATTAGCAAAGTTTGATTTTTCAGTCCATTGCGGCAAATCTAGGGTCATTTATTTATGAACATTGTTCCAGAGGGAATATCTTTACCCAAGTTGTTCTCAAATTCATTTACATTTCAATGTTTATTGTTTAAGACACCAGGGAAAGTATGGCTCTGTAATTCCCACAACTTTTTATATTGAAACTGTGCTTATATTTTCTTGACCGAAAATTGTACTTTTGTTTTATTGACGGAAACTCTCTATTCATTGTAGCTCACGCCCACTATAATTGTTGAACTTCTCCGCATGGTTTTGGGTACCTTCACATATGTGTCTCCCTTGGTCATGATGGTAACATGATGATAGCTATTTCTAATCTCTTTCACATCACCGAGGCTGATCAGGGTTAAATATCCCATTATTTAAAATATGCAAAATCCCATAAAACGGTATTCATGTGATGAATATACATTAATTCAATCCACTCAAATGTGCACGAGGAATGAATTATTTCAAGTTGTATTAGCTTAATACATACGAATGTTATACAAAACTGATCTTAAGCGACTTTAATAGCTAATCTAATCAAATGTACAACAAGAAATAAATTCTTCATCGTTGTATTTTCTTAACTACATAATGTCGATTGTCAAAATGAATATTAAAATAAAAATTTTAAAGAACTTGGAAAACCATTTCTGGTTTAACTTTACGAATATTAAAATACCTGGTGGAAATTGATAGTCTTGAATTAAATAATAATCAGAGTATCACCCCAAATAGAGCTCCCCATTTCAATAATGTCATGAAATTGTAGTGGCGAATGAGGGATTGAGACAACGCTGCACCTCACATAGGCAAGAGCCAAGGCAGAAGAAAAACCAGGTGTAGATGGAATAGCCACAACAATGAAAGGCACAAAAGACATGGACGGAGGAGCTCACTCTCCAAATTGAGGTTGATGTCTGGCAGCATTAGAATCCATATAAGTTTATGCATCGGCATAGGTAGAGGTGGAGGCTTGCCACACCTGATGTTCCATTGCCACAATGCATTGCATAGACAATTTCAGTGTCAATCTCCCCCTGGCTGTCGCCATCGCCATGATTTATATACATAACCTGTATAAAAACATTCTCGGCCACTCTTTCACTGTCGTCGAACAACCTACCCTTATCGTAAGTAAAGAAAGTGGCTCGACATGCCTATTTTCCATTGCCACAACGCGCTGCGCAGACAATTTCAGTGTCAAGCTAAATGTTGGAAATGATGAATTCAAGATACCACGCCATAATCAGTTATGCCGATCAATGCGCAAATTGTTTCCCAAATGAATTTGTAACCATTTTGTAACCATTCTGATCGAATGGTTGAAAATTTTGCAATCATCTAACATTTAATCCTATGGTGTACAAGGATGATAGGTGGTCAGAGAGGGGAGTTGATTTCAGAGGGAATGTCTTACGACGCAATTTTTTTTTTTCATATTTCAAAATAGTTGAGGGAAAAATGAGTAAATTTAAATAGAAAGTAAACATGTTTGAACCAATCAAATAGTTTGACTTTAATTTTTGGATATATTATGTAATCTACTTATAACCTACCTAATAAAATAAAATTAAACTGAATGCAGATTACTAAATAAATTAAATGGATGGAAATCAATAAATATTTATATTTATAAATTCTTGAAGCCTGTGAGTTTAGTTAGAATTATAAATATATTTGGTTGTTCGTTATCCTTATTACAATAGTAATGGTCAATACCATGGCTTATGAATACCACATGCCCAAAAAACCATAACTCATTTCATATGACACTTGTTCATATGACATTTTTTTAATTAATCAATTTAATTGAAATTGGAAAAAGGGAATAACTACTATGCAGATAAATCTCAACCTTTGATTTTTGTATGCCACTAAGAATATTCTAGAAAATATTTCATGGAGATTAAATCCCTACGTTTCCACCTAACAAGTATTGATAGTTAAATTAAAATTCTAGAAGCCTATTCCAAAACAAACATACCTATCAATGTAATTAGTATTTTGAATCTTATATGTCTAATCATTTTTAGTTCTTTTAATATTCAAAATTTTGACCCTTAGTTTATTAATCACTTTTAAAAACATTATATGCCAATCAAGCACTCAACTTGAGAGATCTATGACCTTTCATAGATATACAAAACATATGTGAAGGAGACTCGCCATTCCTTGGTTTGGGACCTTTCCCTAGCTTATTTCCCATCCCTGCTTAATTCTCATGTATTAATTTGTCAATCTAAATGATCTCATTGACTATAGGAGAGACCTAATCTAAATGAGTGATGCGATTACCATGTAACCATGGAAAGATGAAGCTATGTGGCCCAAGACAATATTGCATTTAACATAGCTATAGACACCAATTGCATCCAAGTTGACATGTACTAGGTGCATCATGAGGTAGGTTCATGAGCACCTAATTAAAAAAGAAAAAATGGGCGCTCACCCATGGATTGCTCACCCATGGATTACATACATACAAAGGTGTATCAAACTAAGCATATTACATAATATAGTGGGAAAAGACACTAAAGTGCACAAAGGATAATGAGGGGGACATTCTCATGAGCCTAAGGTTAAGCCCGCATAAGGGTACCAAGGTATACATATGGACATTGAAGGATTCTATCACAAGCTTCAAATTCATTAATTTACATGAATGATTACTTATATGAAAATGAATAGAAATTCTAGATATTTCATGGTGATTACAATGTAACATCTTCCTTGCATTGAGATGTTGTATGGATGGTCCACTCACTACAAGGAATATACCTTCTAGCAAAGGTTATAACGAAGGTTTTTAGTGTTATAAAATTGGAAAAAATTGTCAAAAAAACCTCTGCTACAACATCTATTTGTGGTCGCGGATGCTTTAGCAGAGATCATAACATAACTTCATCACAAACAAAAAAATATAGGCGACCAAAGGTTTTAACAGAAGTTTTTTTAGCGGTGTGCTCAATGGAAAAATAACATCGGTGTGCTAAATCTATAAAAGCACCAGGGTTGTATACTTAAATGAAAACACCAGGGTGTTGAATGCAAAGAACACCGGTGCTTCAAATGTATACCGCCTCGGTGCATATATATTAAACAAACGCCTCGGGTCATACTTTTCAGGAATTACACCAGGGCTGACAAGAAAATATTGCAGACCTGGTGCTTTTATTTAAACTCGCAAAATCGATGCTTATGATATGTATAAAATCACTGGTGCACTACTAATATAAAAGAACTGATGCTCTTAATTTGAATAATGCACTGGGGTTGGAAACAATATTTTGTAGCACCAAGGCATTAGTTCTATGAAAGCACTGGTGATTTAAGAATTACAATGCACCAGAATGTTAAATGCAAACAACACCGGTGCTTGAAGAATTCAACACCCTGATGCTTACATTTTTTCTAAAGTCTTGATGCTGTGATTTTCGAGAAACACATGGGCATGCACAAATTCTTGCTGTAAAGTTGGTTTTAGATAAAATAACGCACTGTTGTGTGTTTATGTTATAGACACACCAATATTTTGTATGAGATTTTCTCTTGTTTAGAAACATCGACCCATGACAATGCAATTATTATGATTTTAAAAATCTATTATTCATCGAAAACCCGTCATATATCTTATAACATTATTCATATAAATTTATTTTTTATTAGTACATTTGTATATGACGTTTGTATTAATTTCTTATATCATTATATTTCACCTCTCTTTATTATAATATTTAATCATCTATATATTTAATCAGTGGTGTAACATTTAACAACAACATTGGAAAACACAATAAAATAAATTAAAATGTATTTATTCTATATGAATAAGAGGCTCTTTGTCATACAAAATGGGATAGTTATTGGTAACCCCTTGTCTTTCATTTGGGACACTATGTCCATTACATTAAACAAAATGTTTGATTTTCACAAACAATTATTTCAAAAAATACAACAAGCATTGATATGCAAATAGATCATCATTCTTCACTAGAAATGTTGTCAGTGTTCGAACTACTTCCATGACTTGATTTATTTGGATGAAATTTTGGTTGATTGCATCAATTATTTTCGTCATCTTGATCATTTTTCATCTGCAAACATAAAAATAAAGTGTAATGAGTGTATCTACATTGGTGAGAATAATGAAAATTGAAATAAATAATATATATATTAATGTAAAACGAATAGAAATACACCATAGCAAGTAATGACTCATGAAATGTACACATGGTTTCAAAACCAAGTCTCATGCATTGTTGCAACAAATTTTCTGTTGGCGTAGTTTCATACTTTGTTTCCTGCAAGTTTTATACCCCATTATAGATCATAGATTTTATATAAAGGAATTTTTTTGTTTTATTAATTATAAACTCAGAGAAGTAAAACGACATAGATACTTACAAATCCCACAATTAATTTTTGATATGCCAACATATACCCACAACGCATATGTAACCCAATGTCAATCAATTCTTCTGATGACTCTTCTTTGTATGTTAGCACATATTTGAAGACATTCTAAGATGGTTGCTATAAAACAAATTAAAATATACAAAAATGAAACCTTGAGTTGTTATAAGCAAATATTAACAATTACTCACAATTTTTGATATCAACCCTTTTCTTCCTTGTCGTCTTGTTTTATGTGCTGAATGAGTTCCATTTTGTTTTATTTTCTACAAGAAAATACCTGAAAATTAATATTTAATGCTAAATTATTTGTTTATTTGTACAAATTCAATAATTACATACATTTGAAGCACATTATTATTGATATGAATCCTCTGGTGATACAATTATGTCCATTTATTTGACCATCTCATTGTATACTTTTTTGGGCATTCCTATTGGCATGTTTTGCATATCAACTCGTTGATCCTTTGGGATTTTCATAATCTTCCTGAAAAAGTAATAAACTGTTTTTATATTGATATATGGAAACTAAATATAACAAAATTGATATTAATAAATGAATGGTTTGTAGTAATATATACATATAATTATAGAAATTCATTTTAACTAGGAATATTACCTTTTGAATGTTTCTTTCTATTTTTGTATGCTTTTGCTATTGCAAGTCTTACAGGTCTCATTGACCATTGCTCTGGAAACACTTTCTGTAGTTTAGATTAACTTGGTTCTTGGAATCATTGGATTTCTTTTTATATTGTAAATGGAAAGTACATCTATATGTTCATTCCACTATATTCCTCATAGTTTTGTAAAAATTCCCCCCTTTCATTAACCTCCAACATCACCCCAGATGAGCTAAGGACCAATTCATCATCATTTACATGTTCTATAATTTTTTTTCTTAGAATGACATTGATCTTTTCCTTTGTTGTTTTTCCCTTTAAAACATTAAACATATATGAATTAATATATTGTTTGAAACATGTTATATAATATTCTTAAGTATATTATTAATGAAAAAAACTCATATTGAATAGTATTTTTTCATTCCCCTGATTCATCCTTTTGCAATTTTTCTATCTGGATCTTACGCTCTTCTGCACTTAGATTAGAAATAACCTTATCGACCTTCCTCATTTTTGGCTCTGCATGACACACACCAACCAATACACATTCTTTAAACTTACATATAGTTCAAACATATTAATTTTGTAAAGAATTTACAAAGAACTTTCATTTTCTGTTTTTTTGGATGTGCTACCATTGTGTCGATCATTATTTTTGTTACTTGACATCTTCTCAGATATTTTTTTTAATCAATATACAACCTGTACCATCCAATACAGAAGCCAATAAATATATTTCATACATAAATCGAATAATTCAGCCAAAAAGAGTTATGGTAACTGGTGTAGTTATTTAAATAAATGTCTCCATGAGTTTGACCTATTAAACACACCAAGATTTTAATTATTCAACATCGACAATGAATTTTTTTATTTTTTATTTTTTAAATAGCTTTAAATTATGAAGGTATGATTTGTAACGATAAAAACAATGCCATCAAAGTAAAAATGAAAACATAACAAATTAAATACAAGTCAGTTAACAATGTTATTTGGAAGAGACCTGCCGATGTGTTATATTACGCAGGGCGCACCAATAAACAAACGTCGTTTTTAAAAGAAATATAAGGCCGACAAAATTTAGTGTGATATGTAACGATAAAAGAACCACCATCAACGATGCATTATATGACACAGGGCACACTGATAACAAACGCCGCTTTAAAAAAAACAAATAGGGCCAACAAGATTCAGTGTTATATGTAACGATAAATGCACAACCATCATCGATGCATTGTATTACACAGGGTGCACTAACAAATAGATGCCATTTACAAAAAAAAAAATTGGACAAGGTCGACAGGGTTTGGATCTGATTCAATAATTGGTCCCCCTACTTTATATGCCAAACACCCTATATATAGTAAGTACAAAAAATCATTAAATCTAAAATGCCTAAAAAGAAAAACCTTAATTGTGAAGTGGTAGAGGGAGTTAAACCTTAAGGTAAAATTTTGCAGTCACATAAGCAAGAAGAATCAAGGGTTTAAGGTAAGTTTTTGTTGTTGTTGTTTAAATCTAAAAAAAAAAAAAAAAAATAATCTTTACTTGTAAAATCAATAGTAATTTTTTATCATGCAAATTTTTTTTTTTGAATAAATCTAACAAAAATTGTAAATTTTTTAATAGTAAAATCAACAGTAAAATTTAAAATTTTATCTATGCATGATTTTGATTGAATCACCATACTTTTCAATTTTTGATCTTTTTACGGTTCCAAAATATTCTACTACTTCATAATGCTCCTAATAGGCCTCTGTTGCAAATGATCTCTCTTTTAATTAAACCTAACAAAATTTGCAAAAACAATTATTAGTAAAATCAACAATTAAACTTAAAATTTTTACTATGCAGGGTTTTGAGTGAATCACCATACTTTTCAACTTCTAATCTTCTGAATAGTTATCTTGTTTTAAAGCATTCTATTGCTGCAAAATGCTCCCAATATGTCTCTCTTGCAAATTTCTCACTTGAAATTTTGGGAAAAATAATGAAATAGTGAATAACTTATTACTATTTTAAATACTTTATGAAATTAGATTTCAAAAAATCAATTGCTACCCATTTTTCAATTCGAAAAAAATAACGTTTTTTTGTTAATCCAAACATTGGTGCGTTAGATAGTAAACATCACCATTGCATTTACAAGTAACACACATCGATTATGATAAATTGCCAGTGTGTTAATTTTTTTAAACGCACCAATATGATAGAATTCCTTTTTTTTTTTTTTTTCAAAATCTTGAAAATGGTGTGGTTATTATTTTAATGCAACGATGTGGTTATTATTTCAATGCAATGGTGTAGTTTTTATTTAAAAGCATCAGTGCAATCATTGTTATAAGAGTACTAACATGATATAATTCCTTTTTATTTTCGAAATCCTGGAAACAAGTGTGGATTGGTGTTGTTTTTATTTAAATTCATTGGTGTTGTTTGTTTTACAAGAGAACACACACACACACACACACACACACACACACATGTTCTGAAATCCCAGAAACCAGTGTGGTTATTGTATTAATGCCTCGGTGCAATTTTTATTTAAACGCATATGTGCCATTATTTTCAGAATAACACCCATATGATATATATATATTTTTTAATCCTCGAAATCCTTGAAATAGGTGCATTTATTATTTTGACGAATAGGTGTAGTATTTCTTTAAACTCATCGGTGCGGTTAGTTTTATAAAAGCATCGATATGATATAATTCTTTTTTTTTAGAAATCCTGGAAACTGTCGTGACGCATCAGTGCGGTTAGTATTGATAAGTGCAACGTTAGGGTTTAAAAGATATCTGATTTTATTTTTCACATAAACTTGCATATTCATCTCAAATTATCCTTTAGGATGCATCCACATGAGTTTCAGTAGTTCATAGTATACATTTTCTGCTTAAAGTGACCTTATTATTGAAAAATGGTTTGAAAATTATATTGAATTTAGATTGTAGTTATATGGTTCTTGAAATTAATTTTAGGTATGTACACAGAGAAATTATTGCTGATTTTGCTCAAATGCAGGGAGAAAATCTCATAATACTAACTGACCAATTCTCCAAATTCCATCTCATTCCATATTTTTCAAAGTCCTTTGCAAACTTCTCCCTTTTCCATCTCCAATAAGTTCATATTTTATTTATATTTTGATTATATAATTGTTTTTTTTTGTTTTCTTTGTTTTGTTGTTGTTGTTTTTTTTTTTTATCCACGTCATTTTGAATAAAAATGTATCGAAATTTGCAAGATCCCGATTTAGAATCGAGTTCAGATGTAAAAAAATATTCCACCATTTCAAAAATGTCGAAAGCTCTTATCAGGAGCAGCATATCGCAAGCAATTGGTAGATGAAAATGGACGTTGATTTCACCCTGCCAATTAGAACATGGCATCTTCCTGCCACAATATTGGGCCAATGATGGTAATAATTGTTTGGTATAATGTAATTTCAACAAACCAATTTATTTGTGCCTACTAATATCATTGATGTACTAATGTTCAATGTTTTCTGAAATTAGGATTCTAGTGATGATGAGCGACCCACCTATCATCTTCCGCTGCACCCCACTACAATGTCAAATTGAGAGAAGGTTGTATTGTGAGCAAGAATCAGAGAGAAAGCATGCAAAGAATGGTTGAATCAACCACCTATTCAATTTCCACTACGTGTAGATTCGCCAATTAGGAATGACTACAACAATAGTAGTTCTTCATCATAAGTTGGAAATGGAGGCAATCAAATAAAAGTTGGTATGGCTGATTACTTAAGAGATACAACTACCATAGAGTCAATACTTTTAAATGCATTCTAGAACGATGAGCTAGGGAATGATGCTCATATCACTGATTCCTTATTCGAAAGCCTAAAATCTACTTCCACCACCCCTCTCTTTTGACCTAGTAGCCAATCAAAGTCTACCCAACTGGGGACAATGATGTTACTTTGCAACTTGAAAGCAAAGTTTGGCATGTAGAATGCATGTTTCTTGGAAATAACCTGTTAATACATGTGATAACCTATTATATAATCTGTAATATACATGTGATAATAATATACCTTTGATAACCAATAATACATATGATAACCGGTTATATAATTTGTAATATACCTGTCACCTACCCATGACCAAGTTGGTACAACCTAATACCAACCTATTATTCCCTGTTAGGGAATATGGTATACCATTTGTAACCTTGTAAAAAAAACTATATGTGATCCTATTATAATACCCATCTCAACCTTTATTGGACCTATCATTAACTTGTAGCCTAATTGTGTCAAGTCTGTCATAAACTATCAGATACTTGCTATAAACCTGTTACAATTGTTTATACCTATTATGTAACCAAATGTGTTGCTCTTCTAGGTTCCTTTCAACATTTTTCTATAGTAACCACCAGTGTCTGGAAACCTCTGGTAGTTTCTAGCTTGTTACCATTTCACTACCTATAATCTCCCTCTTCTCACCATTTCTAATAAATAGAACATGAAATCCTTGTATACAACGTTAGTGTAATCAGGCCTTTGCAATTGATCCAAATATACTATACCCATGTGCTTAAAAAAAGACTGATGTAATGTTGTTACAAAATTGCTAGAAACACAATAGGGGGAGGTCTCACTTCTTTAAAATAGGTAAACCTATTTCATATCACCTTATTCTCTCTAAGAAAACTCATATACAATCTTTGCATAAAATTCATGTGTTCAATCCATTATAGCTTCACTAGTTGTTTTTCTTATATACAATTCGTATTATTAAATGTTCATATCTCATCATAATCTTGTACATGAACTTATTTCGTAGCCAAGCATGCTATTTTTCCAAGGTCTACCCTATGTTAGTACACATATGCATTAATTTCCAATAATCCTTACCTTCTGCCTTAAAACAAAAAACATCACTCTCAATGCTATGTTTACCAAGCTCAAAAACTATGTTTTGAAACTTCATTAAGATATGAGATCCTGAACATATGATAGCTAGTGATAATCCTCTAAGCATGACCATAAACCAATAGTCTATATGTAAATATTAATTTCCTTAGGATTTCAATTCGTACTCATATATTTATAACAAAAAAGAATAAGATATACAAATTGTATAAGATAAGATGTAGAGTTATTGTCTTGGGTAGTTGTTGTTGACATAAGCCAATATTTAAAATTTGGCAAATAATTGCGACAATCTCCTCCCTCTCCCTAATAAACAAATTAAATAAAAATTCCATAAAAGAAAGAAACAATAGAAAGGGAAACTAGTAAGCATAACCCTTCCAAAGAAACAATAAAAAGGGAAACTAGTAGGCATAACCCTGCCTTAAGACAATCACATAAAGAGCTTCTGAAATGTGTGATGGTATTAGAGCAAATAGCCCGATAGACCATATTTTCCTTCACATTTAGATTTTAACTATGTTTGAAATGAAGGTGACGTTCCTACTGGGAATGTGACAAATACAAGGGAAATCCAAGCATATATTTATATATTCCAAAGTTTTGGAATGTGCTAAGTCTCGTCAAAGCATGTGAAGGAATACATGTTTTATTTTTATTATCCAGCATTCAGTTATTACAGTCTCTAATATCAAATATTGGTCTTGTGTCATATTCATAAGTATATTCAACTCAAATTTGCATATAAACCATGTTATTTATCCTCAATGGTTCAAACATAAGTGTATTATTATAACCATTAGAGGGTTTGAATGGTTGCAAAACACTTTTATATAGTTTTATTGTCGCAAATTTATACTCCCTATGTAGAACAAAGGATGGAAATGCTTTATTCAAATGTGATACTTTTGGTTATGCAGAACAAAGGATGGAAATGATTTATTCAAATGTGATACTTTTGGTTATAAGGTCAAAAGTATTGTTTATATAATTATATTATTGAACAAAGTTTGCAAAACACATTTTGTATGTCATAACACATTGTTTATAATGACATCGGGCTGCATATCTGAACAATAAAATATTGGAAACATTTACATATCTATAAGTGGCATGATATATTTTGTTACTTAGATTAATATGTGTAAAATGAGTCCAATGAAGAAGTTGAGAGTCCATAGCATATACTTGTTTGATTTCTATGTGTCATTGCTTGGTAATACGACCCAAAGGCCTAGATAAAGACGCTTGTGTTCAAACATACAAATCCTCCCATGTCAATCTCAGTGCATTGTGTATCATTTGCTCCAGACATAAAACATAACCCTACATTGCAAAATTATTCTTTCATTGCATTATAAATATCGCAAAGTGGGAGCCCTTGAAGCCCTTAAGGTCTCAGGCACAAAACCACGTTGATGTTATCATGGGGCTAAACTAGTTTTTTCACTTCACGTCCTAGGAGAAACAAGTTCCTAATATTCATGCATTTATTTACCAGCCGAGATTATCTAATTTATTTTGCTAATAGACAAATCTTGGCTATTTTATAAGTCTCTGTTTGCTTAATTTAAGGGGGGATTTATACATTTTAAAGTGATCGGAGAAATTCAATGTCTTATTCTTCCATAATCCATGTATATATAACCCTCACGTCGTTTCCAAAGGTTTTCACTTTTTATGTCTGCATAATCTTGTATGTCTCTGAGACCACGAACTGTTTATGCTAATAGTCGTTGGTAAAATAAAAGAGGTGATTTATTTTTTATGCCTCGTTACTCTTGTAACTCATTAAATCAATGATATTATTGCAATGTACTAGATCTCTAAAAAAAAATCAAATAAACCACTTGAATAATTTTAGACGTTGTCATTTCTTCACTCATTATATCATGATATTATCCATATCCCTTTATTGATTAGAGATGGATTTTATTCATTAATCAATTATCCCTTCTCTTAAGTTTAAAATTATTTTCCCAACTGAATGATATTTAAAGCTAATGTAATATTATATTTAAAGCTCATGCAATATTATATTTATTGATGCTAGAATATTTTATCTTGTCGTGACTTGCATAATGTTTCTTTTACAATGTTTCTTTTACAACGCGAGTTTTTATAATCAAAGTAGATAAAGGAGAAAAAGTAATAGAGACAAAGGTCTAGGAATTAAAAGGGATAAAAGGCCTAAAGTTTCAGTGTATTTTGACAGAGAATCAAAAGAGTTAAGATAAACACTGCAAACCGGTATTGAGAATTTAACTGGTCATCCTATTTCTCAGCCCCCACAACCATCCACTCATAATAGACCTAGTATTTGTATTCCAGTGCCACCTCATGTTTCAACTCCATTTGCAGTCCCTGCTAATGATGGATGGAAAAACATAATTCAGACACAACCATTATGATCAGTCCAAGGATGGCTAACACCTTTATTCCCCCCTCTTCCCCCTCCTAAAGCACATGTATCAAATAAACTATAGTCTACTGCTTCATGTGTTGTCCCCACCCCTCAACAAACAACCCAAATCCAACATTCACAACCAACTACTCAATCTTTTAAGCATGTTATTAACCCTCCTCAACCTGCCTCCAATATTGAGAAGCAAAAAGCGCAGGTCACGAGAACATACTCCTCCCACGGCTCTTCTATTTCAGTTACATCCCATCCTCGCCATCAACATAAAAGTGCACCATCTCACAGCCTAAAGTGATAGTTTGTTATGTTTTTAGGTCAGATTTTAGTTTTTGGATAAAAAATTCTTTATTTTTTCTATTATCTTAGTGTTGTTTTCTCAAAACTTATTCACAACATGACTATAATTTTGATTATATGATATTGCATGCATACATGGATGGTCAGGAAACACTTATTTCCTAGATAACACTTAATACATGTGCCATACATGTGCTTGCATGGTAATTAGATATTGGAATCCCTCTTCTTCACCATGTCCCCTAAGAAACACATGCGATGTAGGAGGAGCAGTTGCGACAACAATTCAAAGGGACAACGTAGGGGCCAAATATTTTGCCAGGAATCAGTTGTGACATATTTCAATGTGGTGCATCCTAAGACCAAATGAGAAAACAGAAAATTGGAGACCAAGGCAAGTGCCGAAAAACAATCCTACTCTAACTCTAATATATCATAGGAGGTCTTTTGATGGGTTCTCAACCTTGTTCACACCATGGGGCAGAGAAAATAATATCTCAACTCTATTGTACTACAATGGCAGATGAAGGCTTTGCTTGGTATGGTATTAATAGATAAAAAAGTGGAGAGGTGCAGTTTATTTGCTTTGCAGGAAGATATTAAAAGGATGCCCATAAACCAACACTTTTCTATGGATAGGCTTGATGCAAGGCTAACCCATATAGAAGGGCATCTTCAATGTGACTCTAATACTCTTGCACATCCTTGTTTGAGTGCAAGGGACCCAACTCCTATTTATTTTTCTGACTCTTAATGACTATTAATTCCGCTAGTATATATGGAATCTACCCATGTTTTGTAATATGGTAGTATATATGGAATCTACCCATGTTATGTAATGTTTGGTTTTGTTTTCGAGGTTTCCTTGAAAATAATAGTTGGTGGATTCTCTTGATTTCCCTGGAGGCAGTGAGAATCCAAAGAAAAAGACATCTAACAAGATTCTTAACCATGGAGATTCAAGGTCACTTTACCAAAGATATTTTTAATATGTAAATAGGTTTTCTTACAATACCATGAGCCAATACCATGACTTATCAATACCACATTCCCAAGAAAGTATAAGTAATTTCATATGAAAATTTTTAAGTAATCAATTTACTTTAAAAGGAAAAAATGACATAACTACTTTGAGATAAGTTTCAACCTTTAATTTCTGAATACTACTAAGAATATTTTAGAATTTTCTATGAAGGATAAATCCCTACTATACACCTAATAATTATTGATAATTAAATTAAATTTGGGAAGCTCTATTCCAAAATTGACATGCCTATTAACTTAATAACGTTTTTTTTTTTTGTATTATATATATCTATTATATATTATATATAATTATATATATTATATTATATATTTATATATTCATGATATATAAGAACATATTATTTTCTTACTTACCCATAATGGAAATTGATTATTTAAAAATTACTTATATTAAAAAATATTTTTAACATGAACAATTGTTGAGGCCATAAGTAACATATATTACAATGTATATAATAATAATATAATCAATAATAAATTTTTCTTACCATTAAAACATATTTATTGATATGCTCCCAATCAAGAAAGAGACATAGAATTCTTTTTATATTTAATAAGGAGTTGATACATATAGTCAACACATATAAAATTTGGACTTTACAAGCAATTGAAAGAACTAAGCCCTTAAAATGCCAAGATTCTAGATACCAACTAAAATGATCTTTACATAAATAATATTAAATAACGAGAGTAAATTTAATATTTAAATTTTTATTTATTAATAATTCATAAACTTTAATAAATTTCATATTTTCTTTTATTATAAATTAATTAAATAATTTTCCCCTTATTTTTTTATTATAATATCGCCATATAAAATTCTTTTGTTTATCATTCTTATTATTTTTTATTTTTATTTTATATTAATAACATTGCCATATAAAATACTTCATATTTATAATTCTTATTTTTTTTCCAAAAGGAAAAATCGTAATCTTTCATTATGTAGAAAAATTACATATAGTAGATGCCCAAGGCATATGCATAGCTGTTGGCCCATGGCCAGTTCTAAATACATATCCGTAGATAATTATGGCTGATGCCATTTCCTGAAAGTAGTGTTACGCTAAAATTTGTCACCATGACTATCTGCAGTTAATATGGCTCCATCAACAGTCATATTATCCTCCTTGTCAAGCCTGATACCTCTGCTCTCCATGTCAAACTTCAAGAAAGAGAGAAAGTCATTAAAAATCATGTTTATCTCTAGGTACGCAGGTTCTCTCTACCTGCCTGCGTGTATGCATCCCAAGCTCATTGTACCTGCGTACTTGTATGCTCTGTAAGTCAAGGGATGGGTGCGTACTCCTATAAAGGTCAAAAGGCGCGAGTTTCATCTTAAAAAAGTTACTGGTGGTCATTTCTAGAGCATTCTAGAAGATTGTTTGACGTGTATTGAGCGCCTCCAGATGGTTCATGCATCCCTATGAAAGAGGAACTTATCCCATCAAGAGAGGAGCTACCCCATCCAAAAGAAGGGAGTATCCCATTGATGTTGGACTTGAATAACTTCCTCTAGAACACTATAAATACAGGCATTGGGCCAAGGGAGGGGAGGTTGAAAGCCAAACATTCCAAAGGGTAGATGCTACTAGAATTAGGACTTCCATTGTAAACTTGTGAGGAGAGATTACCATCCTTTCTTTTTCATTTGGAAGTGGGTGAGCTTGTCAAAGTAGAGGAAAACTCTTGCTGGACCCTGGGAGGAACTTGCACAACACCAAGGCTCAGGTTGTAATGGTTTCTTTTTTGTTTCCTTAAAACAAATAAGTCCATTCTTCTCAATGATTTGTTGTTAATGAATTGTTTCATATACTCCTTGGTCTATATGTTGAATATGTTTTGTTTTATGGAATATTCAGGTGTTATTTAATCGTTTGATTGTTAGTGAATGCAGGTTTCGGAGAGAAGGAGGAGCTCATCCGGATCGACAAGGCTGGACTACTACAACAACGTTGGATTACAGGTAGGATCTAAACACTTGATTTCTTATATGGTAAATGCATATTTAGAGAAGGATTGTTCTTAATTGTCTTGTTTGTCACTAGAAAGCCTTAAGCTTCTAGGGAGGTTGGTTTTGTCCGAAAAATTAACTCTTTCCGCATGAGACAAATTGGCGACTCTGCTGGGGAATCCATTAATGTGAATGATTTTTCCTTTGTGTGAAACTTTGATCTAAGAAAAGTCATTTGTTTTCTGGTTTTTGGCTGTTTGACTGTGAATTTGGGTGGCTTAGCTTAGGATTAAGTTAGTTTTTAATTTTCTTCGTTTTTCCAGTAGTACGCACCCTCTGAGTTGAGCACAGTGCGTACCTGTATGCA
>APFE030587535.1:326338-337800 GCA_000404065.3 Pinus taeda | reverse complement strand
TATAACGTTTTCATGAGGCCATGAAACAGGGTAAGCAGGGGGGTGTGTGGAGCACTTGGAAGGTATGCTTTTGACAAGCAATCTAGTGGTTTTTCAATAATAATTCTAACATTTTCTGCATTATGAATTCAAAGAAGATAAAGGATTTTGATAAATGTGCGAAAATAGACAAAGGAAGCTCAAGTGCTAATAATTGACGTTTTTCTATGCAGAAAGACGTGGAAACAAGGGATTGTCGATCAAAAGTGAGAAGCAAAGGGAAAATAATTGTTGTCCCTCCAGTAGGGAACTGGATGCGGACAAGATCAAGCAAAATTAGAGCCAAATAGCCCAGGGAAAGAATGCAGGATACCGAGTCGGAGAATGCAAGAAAGAAAGGAGAAGAATGGAATGATTAGCGAATCCCTCAGGATCTTTGATCCTGAGGGATTGCTGCTTTAACTTATCTTTGAATATCTAGATACCTCTGTCATTTCTGTTATATAAAGGCACCACGCCATTGAGCGGGGGGGGGACGACTGTTTTTATGATTCTAAGTTTCAGAACAAACTGTGATCATTGAGTCTCGCTGAGACCTGACTTTGTTATACTTTTGTTGATGCGATTAATATAGAAGACTTGGTGTTCATTTCGTCTCTGCATTTGGAGTAACTTAAGGCAGTGTACCATTGGCAGCTAAGGGCCTGGCTCTGAAGGACACTTGCTTTTGTATCATTATATGGTGATTTGCGTGTGGTTTGTTTATCTCTGTTATTTAAGTAATCTGATACATCTTTTATGTGATATGCTATGCTCTATTATAATTGATGTTTGAATGATTTTTTTATATCATGTCTCTGAACTGTACAATTGGATCTATTTGAATTGCATCTTTCGGCTATCTCTGTAACAGAATGTTGGTATGAATGTTATTGTTATTGGATCCATGTGAAATAGTATTTGTGAGACTTGAAAGCAATATTACTCTGTTCAGAAACGTAGTCATATCATTCATTATTCTCAGATTGCTATAGTAGTATAGAACATGTACATACGGATGAGGATTGTTGTTCCATAATTCATCAAGGATTGTTGTTCCATTGCATTACTGTTGTTCCATTGCATTACTGCTGTTCCATTTTATTATTGTTGTTCCATTTTATTACTGCTGTTCCATTTTATTACTGTTGTTCCATTTGATTACTGCTGTTCCATTTTACTGCTGTTCCATTTCCAGTTTGCTGTTCCATTTTACCTTCTGTCGTTTCATTTACTTGCCTTTGTTGTTTTGGCATGAGAGAAGGCCTAAGGCTATAGTGAGCCTCAGCAAGACACTGCTTAGCTCCCAGACCTATAAGTCCATGCTCTAATTCCCTTTCTTTATCAGTTTCTAGAGGGATGGGTTATTGCTTCCATACCCTTGACTGATCAATTGCCTTGTGTGATTCTATCTTTTGGGTTAGTTTAGTTACAGCTTAGCATATGTTTCCTTTCGAATCATTAGAACACTATACTACTGAGCATTACTCGGACAAATAGCCTCGGATTGAGCTACTCCTTGCAATAACAAAACGTTTCCGGATTGACTTATTAATGTGGGATAATTAGAGGTGTGAGAGACCCTAGTTACAGCTCTACAGAAGTGTCCCCAATTCTTTGAAGAGGTATCACCGACTGAAGGCATGCTCAACAGCATATTTGTCTCTGGCTAGAACTCTGAATCTGGTGTGGCAGGTTGTGGCTCAGGCTTGCTTGATGTGGCTTTGAAGCTTGTAGATGACCATCATTTTGGTATCAGAGGTTGTGGCTTAGGCTTGCTTGATGTGGCTTTGAAGCTTGTATATGACCATCATTTCCCCCTTGTCGGATACAAGGCAAGAAGATGAAGAGATCTCAACTGTAAGAATTTTCAATATTCGAGAACAAATCTGTTGTATGAGTGAAATATCTTCTTGGTTGTTGAAGCCCACTGCTAAGAAGTGATCCATCCAAGATGAATCCTTGTTCTTGCAGGAGGTTTGTTTCTGAAGCATCTGTTTGAAGAATGGGTGGTTTTATGACAGTGCTTACATGGATGATGATCAAAACAATGATATTTCATGTGGCCAACTCGGTCACAATGTTGGAATTTCACAATCTGTTGTTGTTGTTGTGGAAGAGGGGAAAAATCTGGAACAGCTGAAGGTGAACTGTCATGAAGGAATCCAGCACTTTGAAACTGAATGGGCTTTGAGTAATATAGAATGTGAAAGGAAACCTCCTTATCATATCCAAGTCCGTTTTGCGCTTGTTATGGACAAGCTCTTCCCAAGGTCTCATGACCGACTTGGGAAGTGTGGGCTGAATTTCTGCATCTGCATGTACAACTGCTCTTGAGAGGGGCCTAATGATCTGATCAATTTGTTTCTTATGGGAGCTTGTTTCAATGTTCTAAATAGAAACAAGTTCAGAATGTTGAATCCACTTCTAAAATTCTTCTTGCTGAAGCTGAAATTCAAGTTCCAAAAATTTTACCTTTTCGTGGGTATGCTACAGACATGTTTGAATGTAAACAAGAGTGGTTTTGTTAATTTCGACTATGTTTTCATTAGTGAACATGATTAGAGTTCCTAATAACTCCAATAATCCATGAATTTTTATCATTATTCAAACAAATCAAGTCAATAAATGACCACAAATGTAATTGTAAAGGAAGATAACTATAAATGCAATATTTTTCAAAATGTGCCTAATGATAGGAGGGAAATCCACTGAAGAGAAGGATAATCCCGTTACTAATTGAAGACTCTTTAAAATAACCAATGCTCCATCAACTTCCAGCAAGAGAACATTCCACTATGATATTACCATACTTTTAATGGGATTATGTATACAAATGTTCAAGTGAATTTAGGTAAAGCAATAGCTTCACAGTTTACAGATACTAGGAGATTTGATGTCAAAGGCACACGTGCTCAAATATGAAGGGACTATGTGTGCTAGAATACGAATATACTCACACCAAACACACAAAATTCAAGAGGCATAATCAGTTATTACTTTGGACAAGGTTGACTGGAAACATTCAATCATGTACCAACATTCAACACCACCTCTCACAAACAACAGGAAGAAGCTCTTCCCACTGTCCTCTTTTATACCACCACGCTGCATTGAAGGGTTTCCATGCATTCCCTTTCACAAAACTAAGCTTACATATAGAATATTAAGCTAATGAATCACTTGGCTGCAATGGGAAATCGATTAGCTTGCTCACCATCAATCTGTAACTCAAGGAAGCACAAGCCTAATTCTTTTTTTTCAAGAAATTGACGAAGAGCAGTCTCATTGTGGACACAAACCCTTTCAATAAAATGTACCACAACGAGTGCTCCATCTATGATTCGCAGGGTTGATGTAACTCGGTAGAATTCTGTAGAAATTTGAGCATGGTCACCATGGGAAGGGTACCACTGGAGCTTCAACTACCTGACTTTGATAATATTCATATGGCTTCAACCTCCATGAGTCCTACACTCAGGCTCGCCTGATGTAGGCCTAGTTATAAAAGATTGAAGCAAACTCTCAGAGCCTCGAAGAATCAACGCAAATTTCAACGGCCTTATAACTATTTGGGAAGCAGTACTCTGGATTATTCTCCCGGAATGGATCGGAGTGTGGGCACTGTATTGAGGATTCGTGGCAAAAATGTTGTTGAGAATGAGCACATCAAGATTGGAGCATTGCATACTCTTGAAATTGGTGTGCAATGACCCTTTGTGTTAAGAAAGGATGTTTGGGATTCCATGGCTTTGGACACCCTTAAGCAGGCTTGTGATCCTAGAGCAAGCGCTGATCTTAATGAAAGAATGTCTAGCAAACCTTCTTCTTGTTGGAAAAAGTGTGATGACAACAAGAGCCAGGATAGAAACATCAATTTTGTGCAAACGTGGTCCAGTTATTGCTGGCTACGAGAAGGCTTTAAACAAATTTTTCGAGAATGTTTTGCAGGCAATTTTGAGGCATTGTGACTTCAGTATTCTCCATTGCCTTGTAATTGCAAGTCCAAGTTTTACAAAGGATCAATTCTATAGTCATTTGTTGCTTGAGGCTGAAAGACGAGAATTAAGATCCATTATAGAGAACAAGTCTCAGATTATTCTTGCACATGCTTCTTTTGGATATAAGCATAGTCTTGGAGAGGTTCTTGATGCTCCTAATGTGATGTCTTTGATAAAAGACACCAAAGTAGCCCAGGAGGTAAAAGCACTCAAATATCCCTCTCTAATTTCAACCAAATTCTACCACCATTTGTCCCGGAAACAGAACCTGGAATAAAACGTTCAAGTTTTGTAGAAAGAAACTAAATTTGGAAAAGAAACATTGTATGCAGTCTGTTGGGGCAATAGAAATGTCAGAGGAGTTACACTGGAGTTATTGATTGTCAGACATATCAGGGATGGTAGGTTCGAGCAGGAAGGAGTGTTTTTTTCAAAGGAAAGGAATCGACATAGGCTGAACCTTTTAGTTTTAATCTTCAACGTTGTAACGTTCAATTTGAAGGTCACCCCTTCTGTTTCTGGAGTTGAGCACGATGAAAACAACCATGATGAATTCTTTGATGTAACGTTTGAAATGACCCATGATCTTCAAACAACGAAATATGGCAGTTATATATATTAAAAATTGCAGCTGTTAAACAATGGGAGTGGGAGCGGAGGTATGGGAAGCATGGTATATGCACGCAGCAATACCACTCTAATACTTGGCCCCATCATCAAGAGCAGCGTTCATATCGTATTAAGGTGGTTCACGAAATTCAAGGTATGGTATACCGCTCAACTCTCGACCAACTCATTCAACAACAGAGATTTGACAAAGATGGTCGTCTAGAACAAAGGTACAGGACTGACATGTATAGAAAGGCCACAGAAAAACAATCTCACATAAACAAGTGGCTCATACTTGAGCAGGGCAGGAGATCACCCGCTCTGATACCATGTTAAACACACACATGGCAGCAACAGGATATTAAAGATAAGCAAGAGAGAAAATCTATTATTTGACAATGATATACATTTATAGTACATTCGTGTGACCATTGGGTTCCACATCCCAAGGTCTCTTGGACTTTCATGGTTGTTCACATTCTACACCAACCCATAGAGGATTAGGTGTCCAACAAAAAGAAGAAATCGAAAGCTATGAAATCGATCAAATTCAGAGTATCTCATCAAGTGGAAGAACTTACCTGTTGAAGATTCCACATGGGAGGATGAGAATTTTATACGGAATCATCCAGAAGTACTCAAACATTGAGGACAACACTTTTTGAAAGAGAGGGGTATGTTAGGTCCCTATACTACTAGTGTAACCCCTTATTGTTATTAGTGCAACCCCCTTGTTATATTGTTGTGCTCATGTAGTCCCCATATTGTTATTATTGCGCCCCATAGAAGCCCACTATTGTTATTGTTGTGCCCTTACATTATTATTGTTATGTTGGCTCTCATTATGTTATGACCCCTTAGAATCCTATATATAGAAAGGAGTTCTTGTCATTTGTATCATACAAGAATTGTTCATTTGTGTAATGTGAAGGAGGTTTCCCCCTCGAAGAGGCTTATTTCTAATGCGTTGATCTTTCTTTTCTATCTTTTTGTGAGATGGTTTCATAACAGTAGGCTTCTAGGGTTTATGTCTTAAATCCTAGTCCTTGTCATCATTTAATAGATCCTTCTTGGGCTTTGTATATCAAGAAAGAAAAATGATTTTTGTGTAAAATGAGTCAAATAAAACTCCTCTACCAAGTCAGCGTCAAGTTCTAAAAGTTAGCCTCAAAAGGAATCTAGAAACCAATATAAATAAGTAGTTACTCGACTCATTTGGAGGACAAACACAAAAAGTTCGATATGAAGTTGTTGGAGAAGAAAATAAGAACGAAATATGTGAAGAATAAGGAGAAACCCCTAGCAAATAAGGAGACAATTTTCAAGCAAGAAGCTGAAATTCTCTCTATGTTTCCACACGTGATTTTGTGGGTTGTTACAGGAGGGACGAAGTCATAGATCTATTGTAGGGCCAAAATTTTGGAAGTTGGAAGGTCAAAATTGTGAGTTGTAGCTGGGTGGAAGTCATTTGACTAGAAGTGATTACTGAAGTTTGGTCAATCAATTTGGAGGGCTGACTTGGTGCAAAGAGGAAGGTATTTTGGTCTAGTCTAAGGTATTGGATTGTCTCAATTTGATTTAAATCTATTAGTGGAAGAGTTTGATTGGTTTTTCCCCTATATAGGGATTCTAACCTTGGCTAGGTATCTATAACTCATTCCATTGATCTTCATGCTTTTGATTTGATGATTGCCTGATGAGAAGAAGATAAAAGAACATAAAGAAATTTAATAAGAATACAAGAATATCAAAAGTAACTATCAACATAAGAAATTATTTCGGCCTTTCTGATTTTCTAACACTGCTAACTCCTGTTGCTCTTCAAAATGATGGCTCTTTCTTTGTGGAACTTTTCTTTCACCTGATCTTTGTCCTATTCCTTCATTTGTACTACCTTCTTCTCCAAGAATTAGCCCCTCATCTCGTTCACAAATGGATTCTTTTGTATTATAATTAGCTATTTTGAGTTCTTCCTCTTTCTCTTCTCTTTGTATGAACTTTTCATCATACAATTATTTAATGTTCTTATGTTTTCACAAGTTTCCATTGGTGAGTTTTTGGAGTCCTATGTGGCAAATTTTTGTTATCGACATTTCGGTCTAAGTATCACCTCCCATCATTAGGAGGTCTAGTGATGATGGATTGTGATAGTTATACCAAAATTTCGATAACAAAAATTTACCACGCATGACTCCAAATGCTCTCCAATACAATTATTTGACAGACCACTTTACCTTTTTCCCAAAATAAATTGTTGCTCTCAATTTTTCTCTCATCCTTCTCGTTCTCTCCTATAGCCACTTCTTTATGTTGTTGAGTTATGATTTTATCTCAACCATCTCTTTATCATATTCTTCATCACTCATCTTATTTATATTGCCCGCCTTAACACTTCATTTCTTCTGATTGTGACTTCTCTTCTCTGAATCCTCATTATGACTTTCAATAGTCATTCCTTCCTCTTCCTTCTTTAAACAATCTTTGTCCACCTGTGAGTTGCAACATGGATTTTCCTCTCCTTCTTCTCTCTCTGTCTCATCGATTCTACCCATAATCACTATGGAACTTGCTCTTGCAAATTCTACCCAACTTCTTCTTTTTGGAAGTTGTCCTTCTTTTCTAGTTCCCTGCACTAGAACATCTTATCCTTCTATTTTGAGCACATCTTCTCCTTCTTCTTCTTTTGTTCCTCAGCTTTCATAGCTTTCATACCTCTACATCTTCATATGCTCACTCCTTTTGAGAACTTTGTTGTCTTAATCTCAACATTCTCATCTTTTTTTTTGGTTCTGTCACAATTCTTGCTTGGATTCTTTGGATGGCACCTCTTCTTTTATCATCTACTACATTAATGTATGGTTGTTATTACTAGCAAACATAATATTCTTACAGTGAGGGTTATAATCAAATCATCAAATTCAAATTTAGTAATATTTGTACCAAGATCTCATATTCAACATTCTTCCCTTTGGCCAACTTCTCTGAACCTACTCCTCCCCGAAAAGTACATTTTCCCTGTTCTTTCCAAAACAATTTTCCTCTTGATTCATTCTTTAAGCACATCTCCTTTGAATTTCTCAATATAATTTTTTTCAAGATCACATCAAATCTTTCATCAAACTATCCACTACCAATTTATAAAAAGAAATTCAATACATTTTTTCCAAACTCAAACAATCAAACTTCATAAAATATGCAAACATGTTACCTTCTTCAAGATTCCTCAAATTTGATTTGCTACAATTTCTTTGTCTTTCCAAAGGTTGTCATTCTTTCATTTCTTTTGTTTGTCAAATTTCCAACTCAATCTTCCAAGAGCTTCTTCAAGCTATGCCAAGAGTATGCCTAAACTATACTCCTTTATTCTCAAGAACACATCAATGCTTCCTATCCAAATCAAATTGTTAATAAAAATTACATGCCACAATTCCAAACTTTGGAATGTCATAATGTTATCCTTGTCTTTCCTCCTTTAGAGCGTGCACTTCTAATTTCTACTTCTTTGTATTCATCACTATAATCCTCCATTGTTCTTTCATCTTCTCAAAATCTCCAGCATTCTGCCCTATGACCATCAATCCTCTGCTTTAAAAGCAATTTACCTCATTGGACTCCTATAGATATAATCAGGCTATGGCACCTTGTTTCACTAGTCATTCGTGTGTGATCTTCCTTAGTTGGGCTGATTTTGTATTATTGTTCACTCTCTTTAAAACATTATGCTCCACCATTCCAAAATCTTTAGTATTTTTCCCGTAGGCATCAAACTTCAAACATAATATAAAATGTGAAACAGAAAACAAATTTTACCTGTTTTAGCTCTTTTAAATTTAATTCTTCTTTCACACCTCGCTTTAGTGTTTAATTCTTTTTCTAGTGATATCTCCTTTTAAACTCTCTATTCTATTATTTTCAGAGCATTACTATTCTGATACCACTCTCTATTCTATTATTTTCAGAGCATTACTATTCTGATACCACTTGATGTAGGCTGGTTACAGAGATGACAAGTACTCCTAAATATGATAAAGTTCCCTTCAGTCCTAGTGTGAGGATTTAAAAGGTAAATCCTCGATGTCAGCACCAACACAGACCTTAATAACTCGACCCTTTTACCTCAAGGTTGTAGGTGCACAACTATTTTAAAACTCAACCCCTCTGTTCCAAGCTTCAACTCCTCTTGTGAATATATGTCCCCGATCTTGTTATATATATTAGCACCTGGGATTTATTCGTTCCTGGCTTAGAACCAAGGCTTATGAAATCCTGACCCCGGCCTCTCCTTATAAAATAATTTGTTGATCTTCCGAGCTGGCCCACTAACCCTTCGTCACCGTTATTTAACACTACAACCTTTCCACCAACCTCTTGCCATTATTGAGCCACTGTGTTTCCTCCCCATGTGTTTCCCCGAAACCTAAAACCCCAAACGTAATGCAAAAGCACTTAGCCAATTCCCTTCGGGTAAGGCTTGACTCTGGCCTTAACACTAGACACATTGGCTGGTATTCCACATCACCCCATTGTTGAATCGACCAGGTTTTTCCTTTGAATGCTTCTTATTCAATCGTCTGGGTGATAGGTTTTGGGAAATGGAAATGTTTCCATCTTCGTTCTTTGATAGCTGTGATCATCTTCTAACACGTTGTGCACCATGTCAACTCGACACTTCTCGTATTGGCGACTTTACACGTCCGCCCGACTGCTCTCCTCTGTGCTCTCTTTTTATCATCCGGGAGGGAACCTTCGGCCCAACGCCGTCAATTAATGCATTTAGCTTAACAGGACTTTAGTTTTGTCTCCCAACCTTTGTCGACAAACTGTCCTTTGTTGATGTGTTGATGTGTGGAGAAAAACTAGAAAATCTCTATTCTCTTCTGGGATTTCCTAGATCCACATATTTCTCGAGGAATCTAACTATGTTATAATCTCTCCAATTCATTTAAATATTTCGGAGATCTATCCCAAAGAATATATCTGATTACAATTGTCTTCTTTATTAATACACATTCTCTAGAATTCTTTAAAAACATATGAAAATACAATAATTTGAGGAAAAATATTTTTTTTTAGGGAACCAACTCCCATGGTAGATGGAAAACCCCTAGTCTAGTCAATAAAAGGGCATGTGTATCAAGAGATGCCATTCTTCCAAGGGATCTAATGCAGACAAAGAACTCTACTTGTAGCCAATTGGAAATTGGTAGTGGTATAGTTTGAACCTAACTTTGGAGGTTGGTGGAAGGTATACAAAAGGAAAAAGAAAAAAGGAAAAGTTAAGGGATTTTTATCATACTTAGTTCGGCATATTTTATGTAAATTTCATCGTTTTAAGTTTTTTTTCATAAGCCCATAGACTTATCTTATTGAATGCTTTAAGCATCTATAGAATATAATATTGTTACTTGTTTCAATTTGCATAGCTTTACACTTTTTTAGAGAAGAAAAAGGGTATTATTTTATTATTATTTTTAAATGTAAAGTTATGTCATAACATCTTAGTCATACTCAATTGTAGAGTGCTTCTAGGCTTAATGGAAATAATTTAAAATCAATTATAATTTAATTAATTTTATGATTTTTTTTATCTAAGCAATTTGAAATGCATCATAAAATAAGCGTTTTGATGTTTATAGTGAATTGATGTCTATCATTACTAATTGATAATTAATTTATTATAAAAATATGTCCCCAAACTTTTTCCATATCTAAATTTATTAACCTAGATTAACTTGACTTAATTGATGATGGTAAAGATTTCCAAAAATATGATTTTTTTTTTTTTTTATTGCATTATCTTGGTGACTCATATTTACCCATTGTGATTAGCAATAATTCTATTTTGGTTTGTCACACCCATTGTGATTAGCAATATTTTTGTTTTGTCTCTGTAATATATATATATCTATTTTCTGAGTTTTATTATTTTTTTCGCTTATATTCTTCATGGGTAATTTAACTGATTATGTGTTAGTTGATATCTTATTCTAAATGGGGACTGAATGTTTGATTTTACATCATAGCCCAGGTTTTTGGTTTTTTCATGTTTCAGTGTTTCCTCATTATTTGTGTTATCAGTCCGGGTGAATTCTCTCCAGGGCACCTTATGAATAACTTATGAATAATTTATGAAGTTGATTATTTGGTTGACATACTCAAACATGTGCTATTCTCTCACATCAATGTCAAAATTTTTATAAAGAAAGGATACATTTTGCAGAGGGGTTTGATTTTTTTTTTCTTATCGAGGACTCTCTCTATGAGAATAATTTCATACACAATCTACTTTCATTTTTTATTCAAGCTCTAACATTTTGTTAATACTTGAAAAAGAAATCATGTGAATAAAAGCTGGACACCGCTAATTGACCTTCGAACCATAGTCCACTTAATATCAGGTGGTAAGCTTATTATTAAGGTGCATTAACTGTATTGTTTTGCAGGGAAGCACTTTCAAGTGGAAGAGAATAAACATCACTGGTTGGAGCTGTTTTTCTTCCTAAAAGGAAAACAACGACAACATTTTAATAGGCATGGTATGGAAGGGAAAATAGAAAGTAGTATATTTTAATAGTTATTAGTTGCAGTAATAATAATATTATGAGTATTAGGTATTTAATCTTGTTTGCATTGTATGTTAGTTTGTATTTGACTAAAAAAATTGTCTTTTATCTATAATTTAGTATTAGGAATTCAATTTTTGTTATTTTTTATGATTATTTAAATTCATTTATTTGTAAGATTATTGGTTGAGGTGTTCTTATGGGCTCATTAGTAACTTTTATTTCTATGAATTACTAATTTTTTATTTCTAGTTTGTTGTTGTTTTTTTTT
>APFE030587535.1:269864-310635 GCA_000404065.3 Pinus taeda | reverse complement strand
TCAATCGGAGTTCATATGCAAAAGTTATGCCACTCAGAAGTTGACCTTCTTGTTTTCACACCTATAGTTCGAGAGGATGTCATGTCAACCCCCATTATTCATGGAAAAGGGGCTAGCCATGTGTTTGTGATGTAAAATACTCTAGAAGAGTCTATTTTGTAACTCTAGTTAATATTTGAAGTAGTCAAACTTAACCACTAGTAGACTATGAGGTTCTATTATAATCAAGACACTAGGAGGAAGAGGCATTCCTTTCTTTTGAGAGCATTTTTTTCCATAGCTCAGAAAATATAGCGAGGAAAGATTGCACATAGAGCACACAAAGAGGATCTATACATTGTAGCATCCCATGGGCCACAAGAATTACTTCTTTGTACCTACAACCATATTTCCACACAGAGAAAGAGAGCGAAGTGGACTCACCTTCCATCTGGGTTTTCTCTCGAACGGGTTTCCCAGAGAGCATATCTTGTGTCTTGTGTGTGTGTGTTCTTATTTTTTTGTTCTTTACTTTTCTGCATAATTTCCATTTGCATGATTATAGTAATTACAATAAAATCTACAGATATAGAAATTAAATAAAACTGTAATAGTGTAGAATATCAAATTTTTAATATAATATTATCAGATTTGTTGTGACAAACTATTGAGTGGAATATGCACGGTAGTTTATGAATCATTCAAGTGGAATGGTTTTCCTTGAATAATAATGATGGTTTAACCTACATTCACTAGTAGTAGCAAATGATGGTTGTCCTCATGCTCAATTCACAACTAGTTATGATAGGTTCTTCCACTTTCATAACAAAAGAAAAAGAAAAAAAATAAAGAAAAGAAAAGAGAAGGGAAAAAGAGAAGAGAATGAAAACAATTGGTTAAGGAAGGAATATTGGGCTATTGTGCCTCTTCAATATTAATGAGAAAATACATAACTTCTTATATTGTAAGCTAATTAAGTTATAATTTATTAATAATTTTAATGTGAATTTTCTTTTAAGCTTACTACATTACATTGCAATATTATAATTTTATGGAAAAAAGTAACTGCATACAATGAGAACCAATTATTTTCTCTCACTCACATCCCTCATATCATTATATTTTAATAAATATGAATGAAATTCGCATATATAGAAGTGTCTTTCAAATTCTCTCTCTCTCTCTCTCTCTCTCTCTCTCATATTTGTATTCCACTCTAGAGGTTAGTCTATGTTTGGTCATCATGACAAGGGGTTTACTCTGATATAAGCATAGTGTTTGTTTATGTCATGTTTGGATTCTAGGGTTTCTTCCTCATTAATAGTGTTACATATAAGAATAGATGATAAATTTTTGAACATTCTTTCATTCCATCATCTAGTACATGATCACCTCTATTTTCTCTATATTCACATATAAGCAAAGGGACTATTGTCCCAAATATTGCCTCAAGGTTTGTCAAGCGATGGGTGAAATACTCAAACTAATATCCTAGTTCACAATGCAACTAACAAGCATACAATAAATGGATTCAAATGGATAAATGATCTCACCTCAAGCCTTGATAGGTTGGTGTAGATTGCAAACCACTATCATAGACGGAAACCCTACTCCTATGTGGAGATCTCACTCCAACTCCTTGATCCAAACCCATACACACAAGCACAAACAAACAAGGAAAAGGTTTTCCTCCACAACAAGCAAGTTAACATGCAATATGAACTAATACAATAACCAAACCAAACCATATTTCTCACATATAAAATCATGAAATGGAGAAGGAAATGAGCTTGCACTCATATGATAAAAAAATACATAAAACTTATACCTTAGTTATAGTATCTACTCTCCTACAATCTCTCAAATCTCTTCTTTCCTTGAATTACAAGAACACTCGGTTCATTTAAGATGCAAAATAATAATATTATGTCTCTCTCACCCTTGAGATGTTTTCACTGAATAGGCCTTTCCTAAATTCGAGAGAATGTATCTAGACACCTAGGACCTTAAAAAGTTCACTAAATTCTTCAATTATTGAACCTCATCCAACTCAAGATAAGACAAGTTGATTTGATCTCCTTGGGAAGGACAATTCTAGAATTTTGACCTCAATTCCACCTAGGAAGAAGATAAGTTGTATATGGATAATAAGATGCACACATGAAAAGGAGCAATGTTTACACAATATGCTAAGGTTGTTGGAGCCATGACTTGCTAACTAAGCTCAAACTAGGAGAAGAAGGGCTACATTCATGGCAACAATTAAGGAAGGATGATATGTGGTTCCTCTCACTGAGATAAAGTGGAAAAAAGGGTTAACATAGATGCCCCCTAATGCATGAGGTTGGAATAGAAACTAATGGCTAAAATACATTATGAAAAATTACATCAAAATGCAACAAAAGAGTTTAAGCCAAGCGACTCGACTAGAGAAAAACTCACAACCAAGTCTCAATCATCATATGATCATCGCCAAGGCAGGAATACCCATGTTGAACATAAACAATAACTGAACTTGGCTACCAAACTATGCACTATAGATCCATGATATGCAATGCAGGTACATGGCCACAAGAAATGCACAGTGGATCTGTGCACCGAACCAAAAGATCATAGCCACCAGTAAATACATTTTGAATCTATGTCATAGGATATACACTAGTAGGACTATGGACACATAGAAAAGGGGATCCGTAGAGTAGTATTCAAAGTTTTGAAGATGGTACAAACTCCAACACAACTTAGGAGGGGAGACATATAAGAGTGAGATGCCCCCAAACCCAAGGTCTTCTACTCAACCAAGATGACACGAATACATGACATGCAAATAAATGTGTTGATGTCAAGCATGATAGAGACTATTTATTACAAATCATTGAGGTATACCATTAAAGCATAAATGAGGGAACCTACCAATGCCTAACACAACCCACTAAGTGTGAGTATAGGTGTTTTCATTGAAAACTCTCGGATTTGACCAATCATGAGTCAATGAGGTGAACCGTCACTCAAACACAAGGAAGCCTACCACTGAGGATTATAAGCTCCAAGGTACTACTTGTTCCTAGATCAAGCTTTTGGATAAAAGGATGAGGTCATTGGAGAACCATTGAGGAACTTCATTTAATGCTTCCCCCATCAATCGACATGGAATAAACCAAGGGATTATGCAAACATATGAAGTCACCAAGTAAAAGTAACACATGGATGGATGGCACAAAAGGTTAACAAGGACGACATATGGTTGACCATGGTTTAGAATTCCCATGAACATATAATGACATGAAACAAAATCTACTTATAATATTTGAATAATGAGGATTGTTAGAGTCAAGTAGTTTTTCAGTCGTTGAACGTCTCTGAATCTATAAATTTTTCTGTCATAAAATCAGTCGAATTCATAAACCTTTTACTGTCATGAGTTCAACTAAGAACTGTCTTGGAAGTCTACAAGTGGGGAAAGGAGCACTTAAAGAATTATACACCAACACAACATCACCCATCTTCTCAGTTTTGTTCAAAACTATCAGCAACCATGTCAAGCATGGAGGTCTTCTACACTCTGCTATGCAATCTCCTCTAAAATTGACTATTTTGGTCATTGTTTTAAAAATAGGTTTATGACCAAATGGAGCCGAATTTAGAAAAATGGAAAGAGTTTTTTTCTCAATAATAGGTCAAATAAAATTAAACTCTTCAATTTTATGAAAAAGTATCATAGATAAGGAGTTTCAAATGCATATTTAAGGCTTGTTTTTCTAATTGTGTGTTCCACTGTTTTGGTCATGGTTCTGCAGAGCCGTTTCTGAGGTGCTCAGGAATACTTTGAAGAAAATGAGAGAGGTTTTTCTTCAAAACAAGTTCATTTACAAAAGCCTTTCTCCACTTTTACACGAGTGCTATATTTTGGGAGTTACACATGTCAATTGATGGCCCATTTTCACAATTTCTACTGGCCCAATTACACAAGTTTTGGAAAGAATAGCAAGGAAAGTTCAACCTGAATCAAAACCTACCCAACCAGTGTCTACTGAAGAAAAATACCCTCCTCCTAAATTCGTAGAAGGGAAAGCTTCCACCAATAGAGTTTCTAGCAAGAAGAAAAGGAGGTAACAGTTCCTTATTTGAATTTTTGCAGTTTTGTCCATGGCTGAAAGTGCTTATATTGCATAGCAGGGGTACCTTTTTGTTTTCAAGTTTTAGTTGGTATATTGAGATGGTTTTGATATATGGAGCGGTATATAGTACTGTGGTTTTGTTTTTTAAACCTTGATGTCATAAAAGAGGTAGTCTTGAACGTTTGCTACACAATTTCTATGCAGTTGTTGTGCAACCCGTGCCTACAGATTTTCACAAGCATTGAGAAAATGTCAGCTGTCAGAGATTGAAGGGGTGAACATGTATTAGTGGTGGCAGCCAGCTCATACCACTATTCACTAGCCATGTGCCACTCTTGGGTGAAAAATGTGCTAATATCGTTGCTACCCATTTGCTACGCAATGCTAATCTAAAGACTGTGTGCTTTTTCCTCTTTTTATAACTAAAAGCATGGTAGGATCTTTTGGAGGACTAGAATTTAGATAGCTATTATGACAAGATTATATTACAGAATTTTGTCAACCTTTTCATTTTTCTTTTGTTTTTCTATTAAAGAGAAAAAAAAATGAAAAGTATGTTAAATTTCCTCTTTTGGTTTCATTCTGATCCTCTTCATGTATATGAGATGCTTTGTGTTTGGACTTAGTATTTGAAATATTGTATGGCTATTTAGCGCCAAAGTTTGGAAGTAAAAAAGGGTTGTTTGTTGGATGGTAAAAAAATTTTGGGCTTGGACCTTGTAAAGACTTTATGAAGGAATATAATAAAACTGAAGTTTCAGTTTTAGATAATCATGTGTAGGCTTCTTGATGGTTAATGTTTCATGTATTAAGTGTTTATATCAGTTTTTTATCCAATTAATTTCTTCTTTTCTTGGATAAGAGTAAATGATTTATAATTCTTATGTTTAATTTCTATTGCATAATTTTCAACCAACCAGTGTGGTTCTTCCTTTTCTAGACATAATTCATCTTTGTATGTTATGTTTAGACAAATTCCCAGTTATGATTTCACCCTCTTTAAAATTGATATCCTAGTCAAAAGCTTGACATCTTGCCTCTATATACGTAAATTCGAGACTCATTTAAAAAAAATCCTTCATGAAAGATATATTGACTCCATTTCCCAATGGATATTTCCCTTCTATTCCCCTTCAACCTTGAAACCAATTCATTTTACTATTGCTCTTGATAACTAGCATAATATCAAATCTTTGTGTATTTTAGTTAGAGAGCCCTCTCTAAGACTAGAAGGGCGAGATTCTGGCCTAAAAGTGGTTTGTGGTTACCTTTGGGTTCCTCTCCTCAGCTTGGAGGAATTACAAAGTGCTAACGAGGACCATGTGATATCATGCAACAATGTAGGAAGCATTAAAGTATCTTCCATAGTGACTAGAAAAGTGACTAACCAGGGGAGTAAAAAAACTCAAATTTATGGTACAACTCTTAGGCAAGCTAAAACCCAGTTGTAAGGTACTAACACAAATATTTTCCATGTTCAAGGGAGTTGTGACAAATGTTGCCATTTTTACTGGTAAAGTGATCAAATAAATTTCCCTTCTCTATCTATTTATTAGTTGGTATCTCCTTCATAGTTTAGAGAGCATGAAGGAGACAAAAAGTAAGCTCAATATCATCTTTTTAATTCAATTTTATTAAGCCCAAAAGATATATAAAATGATACTTTATTCTAACAATCTTTTTCATGGATTAATGAGCTAAAAGAAGAGGTAGTAGTATGTTTGATATAAGGTGTTTTTTTTTTAGGTTTTAATGAACCCAAAAAAGAGATAACATGATGCTTAGTATCCTTTAATAATTAATGATCATGAGAAGAATATACAAGAAGATTTTCTAGGAGAAACGAGTTGTATAGAGGGTAGAAACTTGTTCCAAGCTAATTGAACTTCCGTCAGAAGAGTAAAGTAGAGAGGCTAACATAAAAACCCACTCATCACGATAGTCTCTCCAAGATGGGTAAAAAAAATAAGAAAAAATTAGTTGTAGGGCCAAGGGAAATGTGGTTGTAATGACAAGAAATTAGGCCAAGACATATCAACATGCATAAGTAACCAAGGAAATGGATATTTGTAAATTCAAGTTAAAAAATGCTTGGGGTATATGTATAATATCACAAAAGAAAATGAGGCTAAGATTCAGAGTCATCACAGGTCAAAAGGAGGGATTCCAAGTCAACAAAACTATCCATCATGGATAGCAACATGGAAAATAGGTGTTAAACATGGGCATCCATATGAAGGGAAGCTATATTTTGCTTGTCACAACATGCAAATATATATAGGTTAATGTCACAACCTGATGTGAGTAGACCTAAGGCATCATGAATATAGAATACATGGTTAATAATGGATGAGAAATACCTACCCCTACATGCTAGGTTTAAGAAAAATGCACCTAGTATCCATATTGATGATGACACATCAATAATATGTAATAGCTAGAACTATCCATTTTCATAAATCCTTGAACAATTTTCAATTGAACATAAAAATGGTATAAAAATAAGATCCCAATCACAAATAAAAGTCTCGTATGGGAACAAATGCATAAAATTAAGGTGAGAAAACCCATGAGAATACTAGTGAGGCCCTAATATAGGTGAAACAAGGACAAAGCTAATTTGCACATTTTCTCAGTGTGAACTAAACTAGTGGAGAAAACCAACCCTACACCCAAAAAGTTGGATTGACATTGCAGAGAAAATTGTGGTGAGACACCTAGAGATGGAAACTTCAATTAGTGTGAGGGATTTTTGGCTAACATGAAGGACCAACTTACTAGGTGTAGAAAATGGAAGAAAAATTAGTTTAATTATGTAAGTGTTTTAGAATCATTCTTCTTACAGTGAGTACTGATGATATGTCCAAGGGTATCAACACCATTCCCAATTCCCTCATATCTATGTATGATAAGATGGATTGAGGGATGAGTAGAGAGTAGAAACACATAATAGTGGTTTGATTGAAGGTTTCTGTGCTGGTATGGGGAACAAGTCATTCCTATTGATGACTATACCTATGTAGGCACCAACTTCATGAATGACCTCAACCTAGCTCTATCCCCAGACACTCATCAGATTGCCCTTGGTAGGGCATATTTTTGGTTTTTGTAATTTTGTAATGTTTTTTGGGTTTTTTGTATATAATGTTTTTTAATGGATACACAATTTCTAATACTTTATGGTTTTTTTCATGAGAATGTGGTTCTCACTCAATCCCATAGTGAATCACATTTACATTTCTAAGGAAAAGCCACAACTCAACCAACACACGAAACCTCCAATGGGGAGGAAGGAGAGGAGAATGATTATTTGTGCAAATTTGTGTGCAAGATGGAGGGATTCATAATGGGTGTACAATGACTATCGATCAACAACATTCCCCACATCTATAGAGACACACTGTGGGGGTATGATCCTATCACTGCTAAGGATTCCTTCGATATATAGTATGTGTGATTATTTATTAATTCTATTTCAGGAATGACTAAATTCATTAGATAGTTTTTCCTAGTATTTTTCATCTACATGTATATGGCACCTTAAGAGCCTAGGCCTTAGATGCCAAATTTTAAACTGATATACCTAGATTTTGTGATATGGAGAAGTCTCTTGGTTTTGGTGGTATATATGGAGGTTGTGATGATGTTTACTAATGTCGTTCTTATGATTTTTTCATTTATGTTCTTGATTATATATTTTTTTATGGATGGTAAAAAATACTTAATGGGACATATGCTAATATAAGAGATAATTATCCAAAGAGTCAATTAATTTGTTAGAGTCTTGTTAAATGTGTATATATTCAATGATATCAAAAGAACATTCCAAGAGATATACCCTCAAATAATTATGAAATAATGCATGATTCCTCACAAAGTAGACATTGTTCACCTAATATATTACAAGTTGCGAGTAAAGTTTAACAAGTGACAAATACCAAGGGCAAGGGCCTTAAACAAGACCTCAATCATGGAACTATATTTGGCCATGTTATTGGTTGCATACCCAAGAGAGATGGCCCCATAGCTCAATAGCTTATCAGTGGGTGAAAATACAACTCCAGTGGTGGAAGTACTGTTTTAAGTACTATGACTGGTACCATCTACAAAGCCTATGTAGATAAATGAGGGATTTGACATCTACCAATCAAGCAACAAGAATAAGCAAAAACCCAAAGAAAAAACAAACTAAAAAACAAAATGAAAAAGGAAACTACACCCAAACACATATATAGTATGTACAAGCACCATGCAGTGATGTGAATCATGCATAGTACTTCTTCAAATAGAGCCCATTCCGAAGCTCTAAAAAAGGATTGCCATCATAATCCACTAACTCATAGGCCCCTCATTTCAAAACGTGCTTGAAAACATAAGGTCCATGCCAAAGAGGTTCTAATTTTCCTATGCCTAACATTCCATGATCTTGTTCATTGACCATAACCAAGTCAGCTTCTGTGAAGACACAAGGAAGAACCAATTTCTTATATAGGACTTTTCCACACTTTCTACATTCCTTGTTAGCTATGGAAACATAAATTCATTACTCATATTGGTTGGATAAATATAGAAGACAATATTCCTCAACAAAAGTGTCATGAAACATTTCAAGGAATAATTTCAAAGATGGAATCTTGAATTTAATGAGTAACAAAACCTACACCCCATAGACCACTTAGAAAGGATTGAATCCCATAGCAGTTTTAACCGAGGTTTGATAGGCCTCTGATGTGGAGAAAAGGATAAGATGAAATTATGGCTTACGATTCCCTACCATCCATTGAATTTTCATTTTCAAGACATGATTAATGGCGTCAACTTGGCCATTAGCCTATGTATAATATGGTATTGAGGGTTCAAAAGAAAGCCCAACTTGGCTATAACTTCCATCATCATCGTATTACGAAAATGAGAACCATGATTGACCATGTTCATCTTAGGTACCCCAAACCTAGTGATATTGTGGTTTAACGTGAAAGGTATTATAGTGGCACCATCATTAGAGAAGTCGAGCATAGCCTTAGCCCACTTGGTGAAGCAGTACATGGCCATAATAGTGTAGTGATGCTCATTGGCCAAAGTTTGATTGCATCACATAAATCAATGTTGCATTTCGAAAAAGTTTTGACAAAAACCACAGGATGAAGTGGAATAGGGTGAGAACACAACATTTTAGTAAATATTTGGCAAGGATGGAACTTAAATGGAGATTTATAATACAATATTTAAATATTTAGGGCTAAAGTAAATAACGTGGAAAATTTTCTGGGTAGTGGGAAACCTACAGAAATGATTGTCACATGCTCCAATATGGAAATCATTTAAGACATGTTCAGTCTCCTCATGAGTAAGGCATCAATGTAATACTAAATAAATTTTGTGATCATAAATATTAACATCAACAATAACATAATTTTTAGCCTACTGGTGTAAATGTTGACACTCATTGTGAGACAACTGAGACCAAAAGCATTGATTTTGGAGATATAGAAATACCTCCCCATAACATGGATCATACGATCTAATCAGAAATAATGACTCATTAGGAGCGAATCCTCAACCAAATGTTCTTAATCAATATGAGGTAAGCTAGACATTAACCCAATGAATGCCAAATATTTCTTGGACTTGGCAAAAACAAACTCCAAATCGAACTCTTGAAGGATAAAAATGCATTTTGTGTACTTCCCCCCAATGATATTTTGACTTAGTAATATCACAAATGTTGGATAGCATAAACATTCATCAAAGAAAAATTTTCAAAGTGGGAATAGTGAAGCTCTAGATCAACAAGGCCTTTTCTCATCTAGTAAATGACATGTTAGTTGTGAATCTCATCCTTCTAGACGAGAACCATACCGATGGTCGATTGAGAGGATGTGAGATAGAGCCAAAAGACCTTATTATAATAAGAAGGGATCAATAATGGAGTATATAATAAGGCTTGTTTCAAAGGGTCAAAATATTTTTGAGCTAGGTCATGCCATACAAAAGGGATTCCTTTCTTCAATAGTTGCATAAAATCATTCATTATCTCATCATAGTTGGTGATAAATACATGCAAGAAATTATACTTCCCTTGTAACCATTGAATTTGGTGAATCACACTCAAAGGAGGAATATTGATGATCACCTTAAAATTTGAAGGATCAACTATGATCTTGTCCTTGGATAGAATCAATCTTATTAACCTTCTAGACACCACACAAAAGTCACACTTTTGTGGGTTAAAATGAATTTCGTTGTATTGACAACATAGAAATATATCCCTAAGATGGGCTGGATGATCATCGCGTCAGTGGGATCGAGTTGTAAGGTCATTCAAATAGGCTTCAACTATTTGTTTGATGTCATGAAAATCATAGGACATGGTCCAATCGAAAGTGACACCAACATTTTTAAGACCAAAAGGAAAATTTCAATAAGAAAATGTTCCCCATAGAAAGATAAAACTAATCTTGTGTTGATCCTCCAATTTGATATGGATTTGATTGTATCTAGAAAATCCACCCATAAAGGAGAAGATAACACTTTCAACACAAGCATTGATAATTTGGTCAATGAAAGGGGTTGGATAATTATCCTTCATGAAATTTGGTCTATCTAATAAAGAGAAAACATAATTTTCCCTTGTTTCTTAGTGACTATAATAGGATTAGAAACCCACTCCATCAAGGGTACTAGATAGATGAAACCAACATCTAACAATTTTTGGACCTCTACATTAAGAGAAACTGCTTTATGAGGGTTCAATGGCATGAACCTTTTCCTAACTAGCTTGGATTTGTTGTACATCTTAATTTCACGTTTGAAAATCCAAGTGTAAATTCCAAGCATTTCTTCATAAAACCAAGAAAAAACATAGTGTAATTCTTTGAAAAGGGTGGTGTAATTTCAAGTTCTCATAGAGTACAATCCACACCAATCATAATGTTTTCGATGACACCTAGTTTCGTAGAAATGATTATGGTATAGTATTTGATAAAGTTTCCAAATTTCCTTTTGAGAAAATACCATGTAGCATAATGACGGACTGGGACCACTTAGTAGATGTAGAGGAAGCTAGTATTTTAGGTGACTCATCTAATATTTCTAGTCGAGGAAGGAATGATGAATGATGGTGAAGTTCCTCCCAAGGATGATTAATAATCGACATAACCTCCATAATATCTTTATCAATAGGAATATCATCATCAAAGAAGTCATCAAGGCTTAAATGGTAGTACTTGACAGAATAAAACTAGAGAATTAAGGTATTTCCTAAATGCTGAATCCATAATGTAAGTGGAGGATATTTCATCCACAAGAGTGTGGCACACATCCTTATTATAGATACACACTAAGATACATAAAGCAACCTGATGCGATAACCTAAACCAACTTGCATCAATGTAAAACATGATCAAATTTGAGTCTGAGTGATCAACCACTCTTATAACAGTCAAGAAGCCTTTGCATTGTGTAGGACAACTATACAAAACCTACAAGGCAGACATGACATAATTTTCTTTGGGCTAGATCCTCAACAATTTTTTACTAGTGATGGGAAGCCCTAGCATTAGGGTTATGTGTTTAATTATAGAGAAAACCCTTAGGTGGACAAATAAATGGCTCCAAAGGTATATCTAGTTTTAGAGGTCCATTAAAGGAAGTAGGGATGACCAAGTCCTTATAAGCAGAACTACTCTTAAGAGTCTCATAATAGTTTTCTCTCATAGGCATGTTTATTTTCTCATTGCACATAGGAATAGACAAGGAGCCTCCCTTAAAATGTTATCCTCCCATACCCCCAAGTGATGGTGGAGGAGGTGTTACAACCATTTTTTGTTGAGGTTAGGTAGGAAATGAATGCATAAATACAAATGGTTGTTGATTTGTAGCTAATTACACTCATAATCAATGAAACTCATCCATCCTTGGAAACTCATGAGTTAAATAATTGCCCTAAAAAATATTACAAGGGAACTTGACTTTTCACCTATGCCCATTCATGCACCCACTCTGAGTAGGTTTGGAAGTATTCTTTGCTTAGTATTCTTCTTTTTTCCACCAGGTTGTTGTGAGTTATTTTTTTGCATGGACTGCACCATATGAATACTGATTGTTTTCTCAAAAGACATGGCTTGTTTAGAGTTGGGCACAATTACAGGGGATTTTGAAGTAACCATCAGTTTCCCTAATTTAAAAATCAACTGGATCATAGCTTCAGAAGAGACATAAGAAATTACAACATCAAAATGTGGTCCCAATTTGGGTTTTTGTGGATAATTTGAAGGTTGAGTATTAGGACTAATGTCATACAAAGTTCCTAATTGAGAGTAAATCATGTCTAAGTTTTGGGAACGTAAGGTAACTTGGTCCTCTATAGCCACCCAAGCATAGTGACGTCCTTGGAAATGGAAGGTAGTAAGGATTGATTAAAGTAGTATTTGAGACACTAGTTATGAATACCACTCCTAATTGATCACTTTCTTTACCTCCACTCATGTATGTGATATAGATGTGGGTGGAGGTTTCCCAATTTGAATGCGGACAAGAGATCAATTATGATCTCTTTCCATCAAGGTAACTAAAAATGATTCAACAACATTCACACCAAGGAAGCATAGTCATGATAGGATTCCTTGTCTATTTCAATGTACCATTTTGCAACATCCCTAGTCAAGGTTCGTTGGAGGAATCCTAACCTAACAGAACCATCCAACAAAGAATTTGAACAAAACCAAAGATGTTAGGTGCTGATATGCATGGTCAAGTTCTCTCACAACTTTCCTTTGAACCTGGGTATATTAGATGATAATTCAAAAGGATTTGGAGGACATTGGAGATCATGGAATATTGATTGAGGAGGATTCAAAAGGTTCAAAATTTTAATTCGTTGAATCTTAGAAAAACGAGATAAAGACATAAGTCTCATCAAGATGATTGCAATGAGGCAAATGGCACCTCAATATGAGTTTGTATGACAAAGTTATGCCCATATTATGTTTTTTGCAAATAGTAAAAAATTTGGCATTGGTAGTGTCGCGTGGCACCACCCAAGAGGTTCCATGTGACAACCCTTAGGAATCCCTACATGTCACCCACCAAACAAACCATTTGGCATGGTGTGGCATCCTGATGGCAGTTGATATCGAAAGGATAGGGTTGGTGTAGCATGTACGTTGTACAATAATATGGGGCCACATTTCCCAATCAAATGGCACCACGTGGCACCTAGCTAAAAGTAAAAAAGGGCTCAGTGGTTGAATCAAAATTTTGGTTCAATGGAAAACACATGTCACATATTCATAGTTAGAGAGTTTGTTATGTGTATGGGTTGGTGTGCACCATATTTGGTAGTCCCATTAAACCTAAACCACCATATTTATATATGTAATGTATAAGGCATGTTGTAACCCAAAACAAGGAGACTCGTAGGCTTAACTCTGGGACCTCCCCCACAAACAACATTCTAACATTAACATACCAACTAAATTGGGCAATGGTGATGTTGTCAACTCCACCCACCTCTACACATTATAAACCATTCCATTCTGTTGAAATATGACAAGAAGAATATTCCAATTTAATTTGTCCTTGAATTAAATTGTGAATTAAAATCGAATTTAGTCTTAACAACTAATTGGAAATAATTAATTAATTTATTTTAAATTAATTAGTTGGAGGAATTCAAGTTAGAAGTCTTTCTGAAGTCATGCAATAGCTATCTGTTAAATTAAGGAGATAATATTGAGCTATATTTGAGTTGTAATTAGTTAACTCAGTTTACTAAGTTAAGTCTAGTTAAATTAGTTCCAAACTGTTTGAGGAAATAATGGTGAGTTAACGGTCATTTAATGCATTAATGCATCCAACTAGTGCTACTCCAATTAACTGAAGACCTCATCAGAAAATCATGCATGTCTATTCTGAGAAAGACCCAATTGATAATAATGCCAAGGATAGTGTACTATCAATTGCATGTGTTTTCTTGTAAATAAAACTCATGCATGCAATCAAGGCATTCCTCCTAGAGGATTGCATAGTTTTGAAGGGAGTGTTCCACTTGGTAATAGGAGAATCATCCACAAGGAGAAACGCAAGGAAATATGAGCTTGGAGGGCAGAGAGGAAGGCTCAAGAGAAGCCAAGATTGCATGTGAGCATCTGTGAGGATTGTACTAAGAGCTAGCTAGCTGTGAGAGCTAAGGCCTTGTATAATTCCTATGCATTTCCACCTTGTATGATAATACAGATAGTGGGGTTTTGAGTTGAGGCTTTCCCTAAAGTATTTTCACATGTATTGTGCATTGGTTCTTCTTCTTGTGGTTATATTTTTTAGCTCAATGTTTAAGCTTCTGCAAATTTATAAGTAGAAGTAGGTTATAGTATTCTGCTTTGATTTATATTGCATTATTAGGTTAACCTACATAAGATTTTCTACATGGTATTAGAGGTAGATTTGTAGGAAATTTCTACATGGTATCGGAGCTGTGAATAGTATATTGAGAAGAGAATTCAAAGTTTGAAGTTCAGGGTTCTAGGTGCAAATCGAATTCATATCATACTTCAAGGTTGGCCAATGGCATTCTATGGCTTGAGACTCAAGTATGCCTTGGAAGGTAGCTCGAATTACATAGCATGGAAAGATAAAATGGTGGTTGTATTAGAAGACAATGGGTTGAAGGAATTCATTGATCAAGAAATGTCAAAGCTAGCTTCAGCTAATGCACAACAGTTGGTTGAGTGGAAGAAGTGTGTGGCAAAGGCAAGATGGATCATCCTTGAGGGAGTTCAAGACCATATTGTCTTGAGTCTCCATGGGAAGGATACTCCATTTTCAATGTGGAAGACATTGAAAGACCTCTACCAAAGCAGTAGCAACCAGAGGAAATTGGCGCTTAAGGATAAGCTTTGAAGAATCAAGATGGAGAAGGGTGATACTATTTCCACATATCTGAACAAGCTCAAAACCTATAGAGATGAGCTTAGCAGTGTGGGAATAACTACTGCCAATGATGATATGGTAAGCCTCACTCTCCTTGGCCTTCCAAAGAGTTGGAATTGCTACCAGGACTTTATGAATGCAAGGGAGAAACTACCAGATTGGGAACCACTGTGGTCGGATCTTATGCAGGAAGAGAACAGGAGGAGCACACAAGATGGTTCTTCATCCAAGAATGATGATGACGAAAATCTGGCCTTGACAAGTAAGGCAAGGAAAGGGAAGGGGAAGGTTTCCCATTTCAAATCGAATTCTTCTCATGGAGGGAAGAAGGGGGACATGTCTAAAGTAAGATGCTTTAATTGTCATAATATGGGACATTATGTGACTAATTTCCCATCAAAGAAGTCCAAGAAGGGATCCTTGGAAGGATCAGAAGGTGAGGCATTAGGCTCTCATCGAAATGGACTTTACCTTCATCGCATGCATGGTGTTATCACTGATGGGTTGTGTCTGGTATCTTGATAGTGGAGCCCCATTCCACATGACTGGTGATAAAAATTTATTCAGTGCCTTAGAGGAGAAAGACCTCAAGATGCGCATAGAGATGGGTGACGACAAAAGATATAGTGTTTCAAGAGCGAACATGATTGCTTTTAAGAGGAAGCATGGATCTCCTCTCACCTTGACAGATGTGAAATATGTGCCTGGACTGAAGAAGAATTTGGTATCGGTTGCGATATTGGAGGACAAAGGCTATGATGTTGTCTTCAATAAAGGAAAGGCGTTCCTAAGACACATAGCCACGAGTCAGACCAAGAGCATAGGGATTTGGGTGAATAATCTCTATAAACTAGAAGTAGAAGATTGTGCAGCATTGAGTATAAAGCAGAATTGGTCCAAAGCCAACACATTGGTGAGTTGTGGCACAGGCGATTGGGCCATTTGCATCATGGGGCTTTGAAGATAATGCAACAGATATCTACATGACTTCCCAAAGGTAAACTTGAGAAAGTTGACACATTCAAAGGTTGTACCTATGGAAAGTACACCAAGTCTTCCTTCCATGATTGAGACAGTCGAGCAGAGGCTATCTTAGAGCGAGTTCATACTGATGTGTGTGGACCATTCTCGACAGCATCCACAATGAAGGAAAGGTATTATGTGATTTCCATTGATGACTATTCTCATAAGTGATGGATTTATTTAATGTAGAAGAAGGACCAAACTTTCACAAAGTTTTGTGAGTTCAAAGCTTTGGTTGAGAAAGAGTCAGGGAAGAAAATCAAGGCATTGAGAAGCGAGAACAATGGAGAATATGTCTCTCAAGAGTTTAAGGACTTATGTGTAATGGAAGGAGTTAAACGAGAGTTGACGACACCTCATAACCCACAACAGAATGGGGTGGCCCACAACAGAATGGGGTGGCCGAGAGGAAGAACGAAACTATTGTAGGGACAACACGGGCAATTGCTGCATGACCAAGGCCTACCAATTCACTTGTCAACTGAGGCATGCAACACAACAGTCCATCTGTAGAATAGAAGCCTACATCGCATACTTGGGATGAAGACACCAAAGGAAGCTTTCTTTGATAAGAGACCAGATGTGGGTCACTTTAGGATCTTTGGCTCATCGGTATATTTCCATGTGACCAAAGGATGCACGGAAGAAGCTTGAGCCAACAACAGAGTTGGGGATATTTTTGGGGTACACTGATACACCTCATAACTATTGGGTGTAATTTCCTAGTAGTTGGAGGACAGTGGTTCACAGAGATCTCAAGTTTGATGAGCAAAAGGCCATGTGAGTTTCCCTTGAGAGGGAGCTCCAACTATAGATTGTGGAGGAACTATTGGTTCCTAAGGAGGAGGAGCCTCAAACTAATGTGGAGTAGCCGCATGCAGAGGTTCTAGGAGTGGAGACATCCACTCAAGCAGAGTCTTCCAGAGATGGATGGAAGTGTACAAGAGAATCTAAAATATTGTTGAAGGATGTGAGAGAGAATGTAGGAGCACCATCTTCTGAATGAAAATAGAGGAGGTCACCTGAGAGGTACACTGGATACATGGCCCTTGCTGGGGAATGTGTTGAGACTAAGCCATCTTCCTTTGAGGAAGCAGTGCAGCAATCGATTTGGGTTGATGTTATGGTGGAGAAGTATGACTCCATAGTTCGTAACAATGTTTGGGACGTGGTTCTGAGACTAGAGAACAAGTCAGTTGTGAGTTCCCATTGGCTTTACAGGGTAAAGCAAGCTACTTATGGTAGTGTGGAGAAGTAAAGGCAAGATTTGTCGCCCGTTGCTTTTCACAAGTCGAGGGGATTGACTATGATGATACTTTTGCTCCTGTGGCAAGGCATTCATCTATCAAATCTATGTTGGCACTATCAGCACAGATGGGTTGAAAGATCCATCAGATGGATGTGAAGACTGCATTCCTCAATGGACAAATTAAGGAAGAGGTGTAAATAGAGTAGCCATAAGGTTTTGAGACCTTTGATTGCGAGTCACATGTGTGCCAACTCAAGAGAGGATTGTACGGGCTGAAGCAAGCACCTCGTGCTTGGTACACCAGGATAGTCAACTACTTCACTGGGCCAGGCTTCACAAAGAGTGAAGTGGATGCTAACCTATACCACATCATGGTGAAAGGTAATATTTTAATCATCATAATTTATGTTGATGATCTCGTATTGATTGGTGATGATTAATTGATTGCGTCTTGCAAGGAATACCTTTCAATAGAAATCAAGATGAAAGACATGGGTCTCATGCATTACTTCCTTGGCATGGAAGTGTGGTAGAAGGATGGGGAGTTGTTTGTGTCTCAGGGAAAGTATGCCAACGAGATACTCAAGAGATTCCACATGGAGAAGTGCAAGCCCATGTAGATTCCTCTAGCAGGTAATTGGAGGAAAGAGGATGCTACTTTAGGGAAGTAGTGGAAGCTACTGTGTACAGGCAACTTGTGGGTCCACTAATGTACTTAGTGAACACATGACTAGATTTGTGCTATGCGGTGAACCAACTGAGTCAAGTGATGGTTCAACCTACCAAGATGTTTTGGAAGGTGGCAAAGCATGTATTAAGATACCTCAGAGGCACATTTGAGTATGGATTATGGTATAGATGGACAAAGGGAGTGAAGCTACAGGGCTTCACTGATGTAGATTGGGAAAGGAGTCCATCAGATCGAAAGAGCACATCAGGAGGGATTTTCAACCTTGGGTCAATGGAATTTTCTTGGTATAGCAGGAAACAGAGGTCAGTTTCACTCAGCTCGGTAGAGGCAAAATACATGGCTGTAAGTCAGGCAACATGTGAGGCCATATGCATGCAGAAAATCCTAGTTGGTTTGTTTGATTAGAGGATGGATCCAGCTTTGATCTATTGTGATAATTAGAATTGTATCAACATCTTTGAGAATCTAGTATTTCATGATACGTCCGAGCACATTAACATCTGGTATCATCATCTCAAAGACTGTGTAGCAAGGAGGATCATGTTGCTATAGTATATTTCGACAAAGAAGCAAGATGCTGACATTTTTACAAAGGCATTGTCAAAGTGTAAATTTGAGTTCCATAGAGATAGGATCGGGGTGGCAGATAATCCCTTTCTTGTTGAGAGGGAGTGTTGAAATATGGCAACAAGAATATTCCAATTTAATTTTCCTTGAATTAATTGTGAATTAAAATCGAATTTAGTCTTAGCAGCTACTTGGAAATAATTAATTAATTTATTTTAAATTAATGAGTTGGAGAAATTCAAGTTAGAAGTCTTTTTGAAGTCATGCAAGAGTTATCCCTTAAATTAAGGAGATAAGATTGAGTTGTATTTGAGTTTTAATTATTTAACTCAGTTCACTGAGTTAAGTCTAGTTAAATTAGTTCCAAACTGTTTGTGGAACTAATGGTGAGTTAAAAGTTAGTAGATGCATTAATACATCCTACTAGTGCTACTCGATTGACTGAAGATTCCCTCATCAAAAACTCATGCATGTATATTCTGAGAAAGACCCAGTTGAGATTAATGTCAAGGAAAATGTACTATCAGTTGCATGTGTTTTATTATAAAGAAAACTCATGCATGTAGTCAATGCATTCCTCTTGGAGGATTGCATAGTTTTGAAGGGAGTGTTCCACTTGGTCACAGGAGAATCATCCACAAGGAACATCGAAAGGAAATGGGAGCTTGGAGGGTAGAGAGGAAGGCTGGAGAGAAGCCAAGATGGCCTATGAGCATCTGTGAGGATTGTACTGAGAGTTGGCTAGCTGTGAGAGCTAAGGCTTTGCATAATTCCTATGTATTTCCACCTTGTATGATAATACAGATAATGGGGTTTTGAGCTGAGGCTTTCCCCAAAGTATTTCATGTGTATTGTGCATTGATTCTTCTTCTTTTGGTTATATTGTTCAGCTCGATCTTTAAGCTTCCACAAATTGATAAATAGAAGTAGGTTATAATATTTTTCTTTGATTTATATTGCATTATTAGCTTAACCTACATTACATTTTCTACACGTTCTCACAGAGCGAGAGGGGAGGTTAAGCCACAAAGGGCTGAATGGAACTTGACACAAGGTAGTGGAACCACACTAGGTGGCCACGCTTTTTGAGATTGATTATAAGAAATATTATGTAGGAATATTTCTTGAATATTCTAAACTATTGTGGCATCTTGAAGGTTCCCTAAGGTGTCCAAAGGTGAAAGTGATAAAACCATATGAAGTTTATAATATTTTTTCACAAAATTTCAAGATGAATCCACTATTGTAGTCATAATTGGGATTTGAGTTGCATATTTTTGGGTCATCCCCATAAGTGAGGTATTTCGATGTATTTTTTCTTGTAATTTCCATTATTTTTCTAATATAATATAGATGCCTCTCCAGTTTGAATCTTGTCCTAAAGACATAGCTCACACATTTTAAGTGAACTCCATTAAAAAATCTTCATGCCTTGTCTATATTTCCTTCTTTTAATATTTCTTCTTCATGGATGTTGAATTTATGGTATTTTCATGATCTTTAATCAATTATGTTTAACACAACTAAAGGAACTATTATGGATCAAATTGTGTGCCATTCATCAATTTTTCCAAATCCGACAATTCAAAAGACACTAGAAATGGAAGATAATGTTGATTGAATGGGTTTGTAAGTAAACATAGACCCTTAGATGGACATTGTGTTTTTTTCCATAACATAGCTTCTAGAAGATGGATGTTGACTAAAGGAGTTTCTAGACCCAAGATATTGAACAACTATCGTGGTGAAAGGATTATTTCCCCTAAAGACAAAGAAAATCCCAAAAGCATGGTTGTTGATGGGATTATACTTGGCACTAGAAGGATTACCTCTTGGTGCAAAATGACTATCGCAATTGTAAAAACCCATGAGCATAGTGGTATTAGTAGGGATATTTTCCCTAGGTATGTTAGCCCCTCCAAAGTTTGTAAAACCTCTAAGGAAGGGAATTACTCCAAACATAGAACTAGTGGATGGATTATAAGTTCCTTTGGAAAGATTATTTCCCCCATACTAGCTAGGAACAAATTTAGACTCTCATTATAGATCCCTAAAGAAGGTCGACCCATGCTATAGATTGTGATAATAGGGATAGAAGAACTAGGTGGAAACCATCCAACTCCCATAGGTTCGCTCTATCTTTCCCCCATATTGAACAAAACTCTAGATGGAGAGAGGGATATAAATAAGCTTAGGAAACTACTCAAGGTTCTTGATGGAAATGGTGGGATGCCCCAAGGCGACAATAGAGGTATTGTTGACATAGGAGAATTGGACCATATCTAAATTTATTAGTGTTAATGTAGACATCACAAAAGAAATCTATATGTAGATGGTGATGAGGGGCCCATCTCTCCCATAGTAAATGCACAACTCTCATTAGACATTTGATTAGGGAAGAAGGAAGAAGGTTCATGAAACAAGTACTCACTTGTACATGTAAGGGGTTGAGAAGATTAGCCAAATGTGGGTTGACATGTGGTGGTGGAAGGCTTGTCTACTACTTCAATAGTAACTTGGTATTTCCCCTATGAGGAAAATATAACCCTCCCAACACTAGTGTGATCTAAGCCCTCTGATAGAATAATTATTGTATGTATCAACCATGATGGAATCTCATCTTTACAATAAAGGTTTCTCAATTGTTGGGAACAATGGATAATTTGGTCAGCCATGGTGAATGTATAAATTTAAATAATTAATTAATAAAAACACTCTTACGGAAAACTAGATTAAGACTAAATACCATGCATAATAAAATCCTTGAGAGATACAACAAGCAATCCAACTACAAAAGGTACCTCCTAAAATCCAAGATCCTTGAGGAGATAAATCCCCCAAGGACCTTGGAATAATGAGTGACAAAGAATTAGTTACTCCAACCTCTAAATACTAGCCTTGGTCTGTGCAAGTGACCTCAATGGAGGTTAATGTCAACCCCAGGAGCAATGATATGGTGACTGACGTCTACCTAAGGTACCATGGGGACTTCCCACCCATATCCACTTAGGTAATATCCCTAAAAGATATGCCAATATGGTTACCCTATCACAACCAAACAACCAATATGACACATGATTATAACCATATGTGTAAAAAGGGTATGTAAGATTGAAATAGCCTAAGTGATTGGTCAAAGTGTGGCATATGCCTATTGAAAAGATCCTAGATAACATGAAAAATATAGTGAACACTAGCTACAAGGGAGTGGGGTTGTCACTCCACAAGTTCCTAATGCAACTGTGTGTTTGAATCCTATTTAAGGGGAGCTTTCCAACAAGCAACTGATGTAAAATGGATTTACACTCATTAGTGAACTAGCTTCAATTTTGTATCCTTAAAGAGTGTCCTCTCCAAACCTATTTCAAGGTTGTATAAATCTATGCTAAGGTTGGTCTTCCATAACCATAAAATCCGAGATTAATTTTAATCGTTGCTTTATTTTTATGGCTGTTGTTATTGAAGAGTACAATGTGCAACTGAAATCATGTGTAAGAGACTCAATGCTAATACAAAATCAAAACTAAATGAAGGATGTAATCTCTTTTCCAATTCAATGACAACTAGCTAAGGAAAGGTAGATAATTTATTTCTTTTTCCAAGGACAAGTAAATATCTCATAGCCTCTCTCAATGATCTTTCTACATTCAACAAATTCACACAAGAATCCAAGCTACCAAACAAATTACAAATCAAAATAAATACTCTCAATATGGAAAATAAAAAGCACCAAAAAGCACTCAAAATCTCACAAATAAGGCTTTCAAAGAAAAAGCATTTACATGGGTTAAAGCACTAGACAAACAACAAGCTCACACATAAAGAAAGTTTCAATCTATAACTCAACATAAGTAACTATCAAAATTACACCTAAAATGATCTATGATGGCAAGCAATCCAAACCCTAGATAAGGGAACAAGACTTAAAATACCACAAAATTGAGGTTTCTTTCCAATTTTTGAAATAAGAAAAGGCACAAACACATACCAAATACCTCCGATAAGTTTCTCAATGTTGAACAAATAACAAAAAGGTGAATCACCATTAGAAGAAATAAATAAACAAACATGACCATGAATAAAACATGACTAAGTTGCAAAAATGAAATAGATCTCACAAGAGAGAAAGGATGTAGACCAGTTTTTCATCAGATCTAATTAGTCACAAAAAAATAAATACATATCCAAGGTTGACATATAGTAGGATCTGATTTATATCTAACTAAAAATCTTTACCTAGAGAGGTCATTGCTATAAGAGAGTGATCAAGTTTTATATCAATAGTTATGAGGAAGGTCCCTTAGGAGTAACCATTCCTTGCAGTCACCTTGTAACTCATCGATAGCGAGTGAATTCCCCACTAAAGTTGATTTTTTAAAGGAACACGCACTCAAATAATGACAAATACAAGAAAAGATCTAGAATGAAAAAGACTCAAATGAGGTTAAAATAAAATGACAAACATAGACCAATCAAAAAATAGGGATCACAAGGAAGGAATGAGAAACAATTCACTAGATGTTTTCCTCGATATGGTCACCAATTCTATTTTCTCTTAATTCACAAAGAACAAAAGGGCCTATTGTCCCATTGATCTCACCTCAAGATTTACAAGACAATGGATGAAATATTGAAAATTATTTCCTAGTTCACAATGCAACTAACACATATACAATCAATGGAGACAAATGGATAAATGATCACAACTCAAACCCTAGAAGGCTAGTGTATATTACAGACCCCTCTCACAACTAAAAACCCTTCTCCTATCCAGAGATCTCACTCCAACTCTTCATTGAACCACTACACACAAGCTGAAACAAACAAGACAAGGTTTTCTTATGTGACAAAAAAGTCAACATCTAATATGAACTAATATAGTAACCAAACCAAACCATTTTTCTCACATATAATATCATGATTTGAAGAAGGAAATTAGCTTGCATTCATATCATAGAAAAATACATTAGAAATTATACCTCAATTGTAGCATGTACTCTCCTCTGATCTCCAATTTCTCCTCTTCCATCTACTTACAAATAAACTGGGCTCATTTGAGATGCAAAGGAAGAGTATTCTAGTGATATTTCACTAGCATTACAAAGCTAACTCTTTGTAATTCATCACTCACACATGACAAGGTCTCACAAAATAGCCATTTCTAGATCTAGGAGGATGTATCTAAACACCTAGGGCCATGATTATTTATGAAGCTTATTAAGTCATTGGCACTTAGCCAAATTGGGATAATACAGGTTGACATGATCTCCATGGGAAGGACTACTTCCATAATTTTGACCTTTGTTATTGCTAGAAAGAAGACAAAGCTATATACTAGGTGACAAAATGCACACATACAAGAGAGTCATGGTTACACAAGACGCCAAATTTGTGGTAGTGATGGGTTGGTATCTAAGTTCAAACAAGGAGGAGACGGGCCACATTCAAGCTAGAAACAATGGGAGGTTGACATGAGGTTCCTCTCATTGAAAAAAAGTGGAAAAAAGGGTTATAACACCCTCCAAGAAATAAATTAGCAAAAAGAATATCCCATTGCATTTTTCTTGTTAATATCATCGAATCATAGAGTAATTGAACTAGCTAAGTTGATGATTAAAAGCTCCTTTTGCAGTAAATTGGGAAGTTAAGGTTCTTTTAGCAAAAAATTGAAAGCTCTCAAACCTTGTTTTGGTTGATTTTTTGTCATTAATTAGTTATACCTTAATTTCATTGACTTCATCATTCAATTTTATATCTATTATTTAGTTTCAATCAAGAGAAAAGATAGTCATTAAAATATCAAGATCATCACAATTCAATATGGATTATATTAGAAATAATACAAATATTTGGATCCTTATTAGTATTTTTGAAATCTCAATTCACAAAAGAAATTGATGGAAATCCTTTAACACACTAGTGTTGAATTACATGTTATGTTATTATGTTATCTTAATATGCTCTTCATGACCTATTTTTTATCCATATAGACGCAAGATCCTCCTTAAATAAGGTTGAATTATTACCAAGAGGATTAGGCTCCTTTTAATATATGTATATTTTTTTGTAAACTTGGCAGATATCTACTTCTATTACTTTTTCAAAAACATTTATCATCCATTTACTGCAGGTGGCTTACTTGCCCGAAGGAATAGGGTCCTCTTGATATTGTTGGAATGTGTAACACCCACTTTTATAACCCAAGTTTTGTAATATGTAACAAAGACTAATAATGATATAATGAATAATATGGGTACTTTGACATACTTCATTTAATGTAAATATATCGATGCTTAAGGGGAAAGATATAAGAAAAATTTGGGAATTTAAACTATGCAATTGGGAAAATTTATGAGAGGAATGAAGGGGCATGATATCAAACTACTCTAAGATTATGGGATACATACCCATTGTGGAGACTTTTGGTTGACCACATAGTCCAAGGAGGGACCCCATATTCTCATAGTGGATAGTGCACATATGGAGGAGGGACAAACAAAAATAGAGAAAGAAGAAGACATAGGATTTATAAAGGAAGAACCAAGGAGTTGGATTTGGTTTTGGGTGTGAGTGAGAGATAGAGAATGGTGTTCAAATGAACTAAAGAAAAACCATGGGAATGAAAAAGAACCACATGTGGGTGTTGATACTATAGTTTTGAATAGAAGGAGAGATCCTTTTGACTCACAACAATCTTGCATGGAACTATGATTTTAACTAAAATGGATAAGAAAGTAAGTGAGGAATCCTTCAATATAAGTTACAGGGTTGAGAATATATTCTAAAATTCTTTTTCTATTCAATCATGTAAGGAATTTAGAAAAGGATAAGCATCAAAGACTATTGGATCAATGAAGGGCTTACATTTGTATTACATACACCCATGCTAGCCATACCTTTCTACATTACTAGGCCCAAGATCAATAATTCAAAAGAAGAAGGATGCGTGTATGTAAAGGAGCATTTCATTCATTCCCTCTACCTTTATTTGAAATCTATTGAAACCTAAGGGAAACTTCCTCTTAAGGCATCAAATCAAACTCATTCATAGCCAACTGCATGAAATCTATAGTGTAGCTATAAAAATGGTTAGCTGGAGAGTGGCTCTCCCTTCTTTAGTTTCTAGCAAGTTTAAGTGAATTAAATAAGTGCAATTATTTCTCTATTAAAAAAATGAAATTTCTATTTAGTGTTTCATGATTCTTGCTATGTTTCTTATTATGTGTGTTTGTAATGATATGTTGGTAGTTGTCACACTAGTTTACCAAATATGCATGAGTGATGAGTTGGGTGTTTTCTATTACTTATTTTGAGTAAATGATATATATATATATATATATAGCATTACTTGTGATGAATATGGGATGTGTGGTTTAGTAATGTGAATGTATAATTTGATTTTATGCAACTAGATCACAAACAAAAGAAAAGTTAGATCAACGACTTAAAAATTATCCTCTTTGAGGAGGCAACATCCCTTACATCGCATAAATGAACAATTATTTGTTGATACAAATGCCAAGACCTTCTTGGTGGTCATAATATAATCAGAGCCTACATAAAAATAATAATATGAGGGCACAAGAAGACAAATATTGGGCTTCTATGGGGCACAACAATAATAATATAGGGTCTACATGGGAAAAATAATAAAAATAAAGGGGCTACACTAACAATAAAAATAAGGGGGATATACTAGTACTATAGGGGCCTAACATGCCCCTGTCCTTCAAAAGCACATTGTCCTCAATGCTTGAGTAGTTTTGCATGATTCTATATAAAGTTATCATCCTCCCATGTGGAATGTTACGGTCCAACTCTAACCCATTTATTTATGTAATAGGCCCAATGCGTCGAGTCAGATTCATAGTTAGTTATAGAGTCAGTAAAACTCACATTAATAATTGTAAGTGGTTGACCCACATTATAGAAAAGGGAGAAAAGTTAGTTGTAAATGGGCCATAGTTAATAAATAAAGTGGTTAACTCATGTTTTGAAAGGGATCACTATTACTTCGGGTTTTGGATGTCATTTAGCTATAAATAACCTTAGTTTGTAAGGGAAAGATCATTGAGTCTTATTGTAAGGGAAAGATCAAATGCTCTGTAGTTTTTCTCATTTCATGTGATAATTTTTGGTATTCTAGATTTCTCATAGGTTAAGAGCATAACAAGTGGTATTATAGCGCTTTCCAAGGCTAGTTGTATCTCTTTTTTTTGCAATTTTTTTTTAGGCTAGAGACACGTTCCAATGTATTTAAACCACATGATCTATCATTGAGTGCATAAACCTATGGATTCAGGGAGGCATGCATGCAGGAACTACAAGAGGTGGTCACGCTTGTTGGACTCCCTTGTAACCCCCATGGGAACTGTTTTGAGTAGTAGTGCATTAGACATAACCGCTCACAAACTGCACTTCCACGTACCCTTTGGTATATCGAAAGCCCCCTAGGATCACCTGAAACCTAACCTTAGATAAGTCATCGATCATCTTGATACTACAATAAACTGAGAAAAGTGGTACCATTCACTTGTAAGCCCCCATTTTTCTGGTAGTCCCAAATTATTTTCTAATGTGACTTGAAGTGACCCACACCATTAAACTCCCATGTTCGCCCTCATTCCAAGAAGATTACTCTTAATTACTTGACCAGGGTTGGTGTATACTAGGTACCATATTTCAAGTTATGGTTAATGAGTGGGTCGAACATCTTGAAAAAATATTTAAAGACTTCCAAGAGAATATTACCAAAAAAATCTCGCTACTAACAGAATGTATGAAAAATCCTCACATGGAGGAGCCCAGTGTTGATGCACATATAGAATCAGAATCCATCCATCACATTCACTTCCATGGAAATCACCACTCTTCCAACCACGAGACAGTTAAACTAGACATGTACAAATTTTATGGCTCTAACCCTGTACTATGGGTAGCACGAATGGACCAATATTTATTCCTTAATGATATCGGTGAATATGAAACAAAACTACATGTGGGAGCCCTTTATTTGGACCAAGAGAGATGGAAGAAGTGGAAGTGGCATTGGAAATAATATCCAGGGAGAGCCACTTGGAATATGTTCTCAAAATCCATATGCAATTTCTTTGACTCAGAAGCTAATTTTTTGGGTCGTCTCATAAAGCTTCACCAAATAGGTACAGTAAAGGACTACATTGCAACCCTTGAGAAGTTGGCCATTAGAACTAACAGTCTAATCGATGAATTCTACTTGGAATGTTTCATCAGTGGCCTAAAAGAATCCATCCAAGCCCATATTCAGATGCACCACAAACAAATCATCATGTGCTCCACTCCCGACTGGCCCTACTAGACTTCACCAAATCTTTTTGTTACTGAATGTGATTCTTCCGGTACATGTATTGGCACTCTATTAATGCATGATAGTAGACCATTGGATTTCACCAGCCAAAAACTCAATGGAAAACATCTAGGTCAATCTACTTATGAGAAAGAAATGATGGCCATCTTACATGTAGAAGGCACTTGGCGGCCATATTTGTTGGGATGACATTTACAAATTTGCATGGACCATCAAAGACTAAAATATTTTCTGGAGAAATGTCTATGGTCACCATAGCAAAATAAATGGCTTGCTAAAATGTTGGGATATGATTATGAGATCATTTACAAGATAGGGTGTGACAATGTAGTGGTTGATGCTTTATCATGCCAATTTGAGGATGAGAGAACCTTGCTATCAATCTCTCTACCTATACCAAATTGGATTGAAGAGGCCCACAAGGAATGGTTCCCCTAGCCCTCTCTTTCTCAACTCATTAATAACTTAAGAAACAATCCTAATTCTTCAGCACACTACTCTTGGCAGGATGATATTCTTCACTACAAGGATCGAGTAGTTATACCACCAGCCTCCACCCTCAAAACCTACATCTTGGATGAGCTGCACTCATCTCCAATTGTAGGAAATTCAATATTTCAGAAGACTTATGCTTGTTCACATCGTTCCTTCTTTTGGAATAGCATGAAAAATGGCATTCTTACTTTTTTAATTGAATGTGATGTGTGTCATTGCAAAAAAGAGGAAATAATCAAGTTACCAGGAATCTTTCAACCATTTCTAGTCCCTACCTATGTCTGGATGTATGTTTCCATGGATTTCATCACTGGTGTCTCAAAGTTTGTCAACTAATCGCTCATCATGATGGTTGTGGACAAACTTTCTAAATATGGTCATTTTTGCACTCTACCACACCCATTCCCCCCACGTTGGTGGCTTAAGTTATCTTGGACCAGATATTCAAACTGCATGGCATGCTAACTTCCATTGTGTTTGATCATGATCCCACTTTCACCAACAATTTTCGGCAATAATTTTTTCAAGCTAAAAGGCACATAACTCCAACTAACTGCCACATATCATTCCCAAACCGATGGTCAAAAGAGTAGTCAATAAATGTTTGGAGACATAGATGAGGTACTTTATGTTAGAAACACAACATCAATGGGTACAATTTCTACCTTTAGCTAAATTCTGATATAATACTAACTATCATGAAACCACCAAGATGATTCCATATGAGCCAGTGTATGGCCAACTCCCACCTTCACCTATTTCTTATATCCCTGGATGTTCTAAAGTATAGGCAGTTGATCAACTCCTATAGAACATTCTGCCATGGTATCTGATCTCAAATATAATCAACATCAAGCTTAGAACAAAATGAAGCAATAGGAAGATCAACATTGTTCCGAATGCACATTTCAAGAAGGGGATCAAGTATCCTTATGACTCCAACCATATAATCAATCATCTCTTAAAGAAAAGGGTTGCCAGAAATTAGCACCAAAATTCTATGGGCATTATTAGATACTTTAACACATAGAAGTAGTAGCCTACAAATTGGCCCTGACACCTACTTCAAAAATCCATCCGAACTTCCATGTATCATGCCTCAAGAAAGTGGTGAGTTACAACTGTGGATTTCAAACTAGTCTACTTGAATTATATGAGGAAGGCTTAGTTTGGCTCTGACCAGAACAGGCCCTTGATACCTATGAAAGACATCTCTATGGCCACGTGACTAAGGAATTCCTCATCAAGTGGAAATACACCTCTCCAAAAGATGTGACCTGGGAACCTACCATTATTCTTCAGTAGTTTCGATAGCTTCATCCTTGAGGTCAAGGCTTCTTTTGATGGGGGAGGGTATGTTAGGGTCCAACCCTAACTCCTTTATTTATGTAATAAGCCCAATGGTTTGAGTCAGAGTCATAGTTAGTTAGAGAGTCAATAAATCCCACATTAATAATTTTAAGTGGTTGACCCACATTAGATAAAAGAGACCACAGTTAGTTGTAAATGGGCCATAGTTAGTAAATAAAGTGGTTAACTTATTTTATTCAAGGGACCAATAGTAGTTAGGGTGTTGGATGTCATTTAGCTATAAATAGTCTTAGTTGGTAAGGGAAAGATCATTGATTCTTATTGTAATTTAGCTATGCTCTATTGGAGGTTGACCCCTCGAAGAGGCAAGTGAACATTGAATATGTTTATGAATAATAAAATACTCTGCAAATTTTCTCATTTCATGTGATAATTCTATGTTGTGGGCTATATTTATTCGTATTTCTCATATTCTAGACTTCTCACAGGACGAGAGAATAACTTGGAGTCTTTATTTGGTAAGTTCTTCCACTTAATGAGCTTCTTTGAAATTGATCGATTCTATAGCTATTGGGTCGTCTCGATGATTGCTTCAAGAATCAATATGATTTTTCTCTCCTCATCAAGTTTTGGAAATATTGCTTGAATTGGGACCTTATTACCATTAACTTTCTTTAAGAAAGAAACATGGAAAACTAGGTGTACTCAAGGAGATGTAGGAAACTCCGATTTGTATGCCATAGTACTAATCTTTTGCAACACCTTGTGAGGACCATAGTACTTGAGTGATAATTTATTATCCCTATTATCTTGCTTGAGGGACATTTGTTTGTATGATTGTAGCCATAAAAATACTATGTGGTCTACGTCAAAACTTCTTTCACTGTGATATTGATATGTCTTTTGTTTCATTCAATTCTACACTAGAGTGAGGTTATCCTTTAAGATTTGGATAATTTGTTGTTCATGCTCGACTTGATCTTCCACACCTTGAACCTTATAATTTTCTCTTCAAGATAATGCCATAAATGGGGTCATTTTTGTTGTAGTATGGAAGGAAGTTTTATACCACCATTCAGCTAGAGGTAACCACTTGACCCATTGTGTTTGTTTATTAGATACAAAACAACATATATATCCTTCCAAACATTTTTTCACTATCTTAGTTTTTCCATCAGATTGAGGTTATTAATATGAGTTATGAGTTAATTGAGTACTAAGACAAGAAAATAATTCTGTCCAAAAATTTATAGTGAAAATGGGATCTTTCTCACTTACAATAATATTTGGGTTTCCATGAAGCTTTCTATTTGTTTCCATAAATGCGGTAGAAATTGTATTGGATTTAAAAGGATGAGATAATGCACAAAAGTGTGCATAATTGGTAAGTTTATCAACTACCACCATGATGACACTCTTTCCTTTAGACTTGGGTAAACATGTGATAAAATCCATTGAGTGCTCCTCCCAATGTTGACTTGTAATGACTAATGGTTGTGAAATATATGGGGCCTCAACTGTTTCAACTTATTTTGTTGGAAAACCAAATGTTCTGCCACAAACTTTTGAATGTTAGATTTAAGGCCATCCCAAAAAAAATCCCTTCTTGACCTTATGGTATGCTTTTAAAAATCCTAAGTTCCCTCCTAAAGTAGCGTTGTGCAATTCCAAAAGAAGATTTTGTTTGAGTTTTGAATTCTTACATAGATATAGGTGACCTCTGTACCATAATGAGTCATTTTTCCAAACAAATGTATATGATGTACTGAGATCTTGTTGCAACTTTTGAATGAGTGTCCACACCTCTTTTTCATTCTTCCATTCCTCCCTTTCTTCAGTTATCCAATTAGGTTGGATAATCGAAATGGCATAGAGATATTATTCCACATCCTCATCTCTTATTGAGAGTGCATTTGCAACAACATTTTGCATGCCCTTTTTGTAGATGATCTCAAAGTCATAACCCAACAACTTAGTGACCAATTTTTGTTGATGTTCTAAAGATAATATTTATTCCAAAATTATTTAAGACTATCACAATCCATTTTTACTTTGAAGTGTTTCCCCATTAGGTAAGGGAACCATTACAGGAGGGCATGTAGTATTGCCAAAATTTCATTCTCATTAATAGGTTTGTGTAAATACTTTCCCTTGATTGGAAGACTTTAAAAAGAAATAGGTTTTCTTTCTTGCATTAGAACAACACCAATTCCATTTCCCGAGGCATCACATTCGATCATAAAGTTTTTTTGTGAAGTCCAAAGTAACTAAAACCAAAGCTTGACACATTGTCTCTTCAGGATTTTCATAGGACTTGTTACTTAGTTTATTTTGGAGGTACTGCTATTTTCCCATTATTCTTGACAAACATGTGATAATACCCTATAAACTTGAGAAATCCTCAAATATGCTTTCGGGTTGTGGGGATTTTCCATTCCTTGATGGCTTTAATTTTGTTAGGATCTACCTTAAGATCCTTATGAGATACAATATGACCCAAAAATTCCACCTTCTGTACCCCAAAGAAACATTTCACTATTGCAAAATGACCAATTAGTTACTAAAAAAATGGCTAAACCTTGCATACAAATGACTATGTTTCAGTCGGTGACTAGTAGTAGCTAATTTATAGTATCTTATAACACGATCCACTTTGAGTCGTTTTTCCCTTAGTTATTAGTTGCTTGTTTCAATTTTATCATCTAGTAGTATTTTTCATCATAAATTTGGTCATAAATTTAGTCATTAACTACTACAATTAATGACCAAAAATACAACAAAATATATTACTATATGATCACCTGAGAATACCAATTAATGACCAAAGAAATATGACCGAAATGTTGCTCGTGCTATAAGATAGTGTAAATTAGCTACTAATAGACACATATATGAAAATTTTAGTTATAATTTGAAGCCAATTAATCTCCAAATAAATATGACTGAATTTTTATCATGTTAGAAGACACTGTAAATTAAAGACTAATAGTCATATATATGCAAAATTTAGTTGTCATTTGCAATCACAAATTTATTATTTATAGCAGTCATTTATCTGTTTTTGGTTGTTTTGTATTCATTCTATAAGCGACTAATTTAGTACTTTATATTCATTTCATTTAATTTTATTAATAATCATTATAAAAGAATTATTTAGTTATATATTTGTTTTATTTATGTTCATTATTAATCAATATAAACTACTAATTTAGTAGTTTTAGATTAATTTGATGTGTTCATTATTAATCAATATAAATTAATTAGTATGATTTTGCAACTAAGTTAAAAAATGGCATACAATGTGCATGCTCATCTAATATGAAAACACAAAGTTACATATGTTAATTATAATACTAAATAATATCATGTGCAACTGTAAATAATTTCAACCACACAAATTATATTATATGAAATGTCAACTATTACAATGAGTTTCCAACTTAATATTTGTTGGACCACAATTTACACATGAAATGTTGTTTCATCACTTTAAAACATTATCATTGTGTTGTCAAGGCATTGCAGGTGAATTCACCAACTTTGAAGACTTGACCATCAGTCTCTATGTGTGTGTCTTATGCGAGATATTGAATCCAAGGGTATCACTAGATCTGTTCTCTTATCTCTCTCTTTTTGCATTTGTCCATCCAATGCTATTGTTCTCCTCTTTCTTCAATTCCTGCTTTTTACCATTAACACTGAGTTTGTTTTCTGAAATCAAAAGAAGTTACAAAGTTGAGTGTAATACATGAAAGATGATGAATAATAGAATATAAACTAAAGTATACAATAAAATATTTATATGACATATACCTCAACATGACTAATGTCAAAGCCATTTTTCCCCATAAAAGTAAGATACTCTAACAAGTTTTCTTTAGTTGGGTGATAGTGGCCACTATGTGGTCAGATGACCTATATAAACAAAGCAAATAAAACATCTCCATAGAAAATAACACCTTGGTAACTCAGTATTCAACCTTGAGGGAAATATTAGGCACAATCATGCCAACTAAATTACATGATAAAAAACTCAAGTTATGGATAACTTGTGAAAACAAATAATTTGACATGTGATGTCTAATACTTGTCTTTTTATTCGCAACAACATTTTATTATCTAACACATGCACTTGGTCAAGTATATATGTTATTACCAAAAAATTGATCATCTAGCCTAATTTACTAGATGGATTGAAGTACACCATGTAAAGCCAATTTTACCATAGTAAAATTGCTTTCACTGTGAGAAATTAATTAATAAACCACCTTTGTTAAGTAATTTATAATTAAACCCATGAAGAATAATTAAATAAATCACCATTTATTTTATTTTCTTTTAGGAATAATTATTAAACCATTGTTCAATTAGTGTTCCTTGTCATATTTGACCCAATCATGAAAAATAAACAAATAAATCGTTAATTATCTTATTTTTCTATAACAATAATTAATTAATCACTAATTAATTATTATTCTTTGTCAAACTGGACTAAATCCCTTAGGAATAATTAAAAAAAAACATTATTTGTTTATTATTCCTTAACTAATTTCTTGAGATGATAAATAAATCATTTATTTATTCATTATTTCAAAAATAAAAGTTTAAATACTTTTTGCCCCTTAAACAAATATAATAAAATATTACAAGTGGTTATTCCAAGAATGGGGTCAATAATATTTTATTATTGCTCACTATTCGAGGATAACTCAATATTTTGCTATAAATAGAAAGGTTTTACATTCATTAGTCACTTTTGATTATTTTCATTGTTGTACTCACTGTTGTAACTCTAATTATTTTCATTGTTGCACACCTTATTTTTGTTGGGTTTACACATTATAGAGGAGAGAGACTCTACACAAGCTAAAGACGTTTGAGGATAGCCAAGAACCCATCCCATAGAGGGAGAATGGTAACATTTATTTGCTCCCTTAACAGGTGTTATAATAAAACTATTCTTTGTATATCTGGTTTCCATTGGATGATTGGAGTTATTACTATTTCTTTTTGATGTTTAACTATGATTGTGGCATAGATCAAGGCTTTGGTAGGTTTTGTTTCTCTAAGTTGCTACAAATCTAAAATGTTTAGTAACCATTTATAATGTTGAGATTTTTTGTCATCCACAATCTTAAGTGGTTCTTTTCGTACATCTTTGAGAAGAAACCACTACAACAAAGTTGGAAATGCCACTAGGGATTTTATGATTGTTGCCAATCACAAAAATTGGTGAGTCTACTAGTTTTTATACTTTAGATCTAGAAACCTGCATGACCTTTGGTTTTCAACTTGGGGTTTTTTTTTCTCTTAATGTTTCCTAGCTTTTTAACCCTAGATCTATTAAATTTCTGACTTCCACAAGCTTTTTGGTCTTTTCCACAGGTCATAGGAACCAGTCGCAACAGAGGTGGCAAATTTTTCTGAGATTTTCCGATCGGGATCCACGGAGTAGAAATCACACTTTTTAGCCCAAAAAGTGCAATCCCACCTGAAAAACATGTGAGTACGTATGATTTTTTGGTTTCCTGGTTTTTCTCATATCTATTTCTCTGTTTTGTAGAGAGTTGTCTACTGGGTTGTTTGACCTTTGTATCATCCTTCTTAGGCCTCGATCTACTCCGATTTAATTGTCGAAGTGGAATTTAGCCCCCCTTAGGGATTCTAGTATGCTTCCACCTTTATAGGAAGAGTTTAGCTCAGTGATTAGTTTGAGTTTCTGTAGTGCTTTTAGCCATATTTTCCATATCCGTACCCTTATGTTTCAGATCTATAAAGATAGGTTTTCACTACCCATAGTTTCATATTACAACTCTTTGGTCATTGGCCTTAGGATCCCATCGATTTCCCTAGGTGTTTCACCCATCTACCTATCTTTTTGTAGCAATCTTCCTCTCTGGTGTTTTGCTGTTGCCGTTCCACCATCCAGTAGCTGAGTGTCACTTGATCCCAGTCACACCAATATTAGATCTCTTGACATTTTTAGTATGTTTTTCATCGATTTAGACACCAAACAACATAGTGTTTGCGAAGCCAATTTGGGTGGGGTTTAGTTAATTGTTTTTTTATTCATTTTTTGTTGTTAATTTCTGTTTATTTTTAGCAAGCTTTTTTCTTTTTTTTTACAAACATGATATGGGGTTACTCAATAAATACACTTGCACACGCAAGCACACCATAAGCGAAGGGCACTTAGTTTACACTCCCAAGCCAAGACTTAACATAATAAGTTTATCTACCCTCATAGAGACAAAGGCACATTGTTGGTATCCCTTCACTATTTCCGTGTCACATGTGTCATTTCATAATTGCGCCACGAAGGCATTTGTCACGGAGGATATTATGCCTTCACCCCAATTTCTGCTTGGGCATATAAGCCCTCCCATCCAAATCGAGTTCATAGCCCTCTAAGTCCCCATACTGACTCTTCTCCTGGTCTTTTTGATTGCTCATCTGATTCCAAACCTCCTTCGATGCATATCGTCACCATGTCTAGACCCACAGCTGGTGTAGGAACCCAACCTGGTGTTGGCTCTAGCTCTATCATGTTTGTCACATCAAGCAAAATAGTCTAAAGAACCATTCCAGTAGTCCACATGCTCCCCTTTATGGCTAGGTTAAGCCTACCAGATTTTAGCTAGTTGATAAACGACCCCATGCACCACAATGTTGGTTTGCCTTCTATGTTGACTAAGCTTCCCTCAGACATCCCAAAGTTTGAGGGCAATGCTAGAGAAGATCATAGCAACCATGTCTGATCCTTCCACTTGTGGTGTTCGTTCAACTCCATTACCGATGACTCCATTTGTCTTCAACTATTCCAACTCATGCTCACTAGAGATGTTGCAAAATGGTATGAAGACCAGCTCGCTTCATCTCATTCTATTTTCGTGATGCTTGCTAAAGCATCCCTCTCATATTTCTAGGTACCTCTCTAGCATGACACTGGTACAGAGCTATTGACTTCATTCCATCAGTCCTCTGCCACTTACCTTTCTAACCATGTTTAAGAGTGGTGTCGAAGGAGGAGCACATGTTGTGCCCCACCCTTCGAAGACCATGTCTATCTAGATTGGTTTCTTATGAGCATTTTATCTTGCATTGGAAAAGACGTCACGTCCCATTTTCCTTAGACTGAGGAAGAATCTTTCCAAATTGCTCTATGATATGACATGATTTATTCATAATCTAGTTATGTCTATACTGTCACTCCAGACCTCCCTCATCCTGGAAGTGCCAATGCACTGGGGGAATCTCATGTCGCTCATAGTATCGTTGGAACCCTTTCACACCCTTCACCATATACTCAACAAAGTTATGACTATCTGCAAGGGGCACTAGTTCCTCTACAACTTATGCCCCTGCTACTAGAAACATGTTTTGAGGACCCCAACCTCTCTACCAAATTGTTGCTCCTCCTTATGCACAATCGAGTGCTCCAGCCCCTCAAGCATTAGCGCCACAACCTCCCATGCATCCTCAACCCTAGCAACCACTGCCCCCTCAGGGTCAATTTTTTACATAGAAAAGTATGACCAATCCCAAAAATTCAAAGAAAAAGAATAAGGGGAAGGATAACAAGGGTAAGTAGGGTAATCAAGGTAAATAGCCTAATCAACCCTCGGGCAACCAACCCAACACCAACAACCAACAACAGGGTAGCAAGCCCAAGTAGAACAAGGCTATTCGTATGAATCAACCTTGTGCATGTTGTGGTGTACATGGCCATTATACACATGAGTGAATTCTCTTACCCTAGATGCGCTAAACATGGGAAGCTCAAGCAACTTCTAGAGGTCAATAATCTCCTCAGAATCTTGTGCCATCTTAGCTAGTAGTGCTTACAAATCCTTTCCCTCATCAAGGATTTGTAGCTACTCAAACTCAGCCAAGTCAAGCAGCCCATCTAGCCTAACCTTCTGGTCCTGGTGACTACTAGATTCTTATGGTGAATTCTGATGAGGTTAACCCCTTCGATATCAACCTGCAAACTCGGTCGGATCAATATGACAAGCCATTGAATGCCTCTGCCACTAGGTCCAAAACTAAAGCATCTGCTAAGCCTCTTACGACACCAAATGGTCTGTTACCGATCCCTCAACCTAAATTTGAGGCCATTCCTAAGATACCCAAGGGGCCATTATGCTGTAACATGGCTTTTGACTGAGCTACCCATACATACAGTATAGTAGATGACTTGGCCCAATCACCTGTTGCCATGTCGACGCTAGAAGTCCTCCACTCATGTCCATCTCAAAATAAATCTATACTAAATACCTTGGGTGTAGTAGATCCTTCTGACAATCGTTTGGTTGTCTTCCTTGTTGATACATTAGAACATCCCCCATTTCCTTCATCCGTTGTTTTCTAGATACCAGTCTAATTTTGTAATAACATCATCTCCTGATGCAGTATTGATGAAGGTGCATCCGCTTGTGTTATGTCCGCTATAGTTTGGAAACAACTTAAGTCACCTGAGTTGTCCCCATCCATCATTACTTTATGTTCATGGGATGGACACTCCTCCTTGCCCCTTGGCATGTACTGCAACTATCTAGTGACCCTTGTGGGAAACACTGTCCATGTCGATATTGAAGTCATTGATGCCCCTTTGGATTACAACATTCTCTTAGGTCGTACTTACACATATGCCATTTCAGTCGTTGCATCTACAGTGTTTCGCAAGATGTGCTTGCCCCATGAAGGGAAGATAATTACCATTGATCAATTGAATTACTATGAACCGACATCTGTGACCTCCCCTGAGTCTATTATATTGTCAATGTTAGATAAGCAGTCCTCACCTCCTCTCATCGGTGTCTCACCCTGACTCTATAAAGATTCCTCATTGTTGGGTGCTTTGCTTGTTCCTCCCTGTCCCATCTTAGAGCCTAATTCTACGAGTGTTTTCATGTTACAAGCATCACGGGTTGATCTCAAGTAGTCTGGTACATCTGATCTGCAACCAGATCCTCAGCTCGCTATGGTTACTATCCTAGCCAATCCATCTAGATCCACCCCCCAGAAAATCCTCCATTTGTGGGTGCCTGTCCTATGTTTCCACGAGGAACTGTTCCTCTGGGTCTCAACCATACAAGAGCTATTTCATTGGGACATCACCCTGCAGGCCAAATACCTTTCCTATTTCCCCCTATGGGAGTATTTTTTGTCCCTATTGTTATCACAAAATCAAGCACTGAAGGGCTGCTGATCAGGTAGACTCTGTGTAACTATTTCAGACCAATCTTTTGACTAAGGCTTAGCCTCCTTAGCCTGAGAGGGCTCTCTCAAAGGGTTATTGATTTTGATTAATGATTTTAATAGATGGCTAACTCTATGGTTTGTAATTGTATATGCTTATAGGTTGAAAGATGAAGGCTGGCTACCATTGGGCTATGGAGTCAAAGTATGTTTCAGTACCACAACAAGATCAGCTTAACATAAAGTCAGGGCATTCAACATTTGAATATTCAGAACACAACACACATATGGAACCACAGCTCATAAGTGCACACAGGAAGTCAGAGCACAATCAGTGAACTCTGAGTGATTGTACACCTATGCAACTGTAAACAAACTAAGGAAAGGACAACACACATTATGAATATAAGAAATCCTTCATGAATCCTGAGTAGTGAAGCCAAAGCATTCTACCTAGCATGGAAGTCAAGGCATTATAGAGTTTGAGTGTAGAAATGACAATACAAAACAGTGAAACATAGTAAGTTTATCTATGAAGGAAGTCAGAGCATCAGTGATGAATTCTGAGTATCATAAGTAAACACCACTGCAATGTAATTATTGGAAAATGCCATCATAACAAGAACATACAAGAGCTCTTCATGAATCTTGAGTTGTCTAAGTAGAAATCTGCATTAGGTTAAAAATATACACAGTCTGCACATAGAGCAGCAGCTGAGCCAAAAATTCTCCAACCCTTTGCTAATTCGACCTCATGCTCTATATAAAGCATTTAAAAATAGGATTCCATCATCCCTCATCAAGAGAAATCGAATTTTCCATCAGTGACACCTATTCTAACCATAAAACAAACCATTAATTAGAACTAGCTGTTAACTAGGAGTGCTAGTGACCTAATACAACTAGGAGCGTAACTCCTTATTATGATTCAACAACCTTATCTAAGCATTTAAATCATTCTTTGACACCTAAAACTCCATGAAGTCGAATTTGATGAAGCCTCTCACGTGGTCACCCAACTGCTGATGACAAACCCTAGAAATTAGGGAACATGTTTCCCTGTTTTTTAGGTTTATATCCTTGAAAATTGCAGAGCATTTATCTCTTCATCCATGACACATTTTACAAAACTGAAGGAGGTTTTTGTAGCCCCTGTTTTCTAGAACAAAATCCTCTCCTGGTGTTTTAAAACATTCCTCCAGCTGTTCAGAATCTGTCCTTGAAAAACACGTGGCAAACAGGAAAAAATCCATTTTCTGAAAGTAGGGTCTCAATGAAAGCTTAGTATCTCCCAACTGAAAACACTTATGAAGAAATTGAGATAGGTTATTGTAGTAGGAGAGTTGATGAAGATAAAACTCCTTCCGAATTCCACAATACCCTTTCATCTGACCAGAAACTGATATTGAAAAAGACTGCTAAAACCAGAAGACAAAGCTTGACTTTCAGCAGTTTCGTAGCGCAAGTTTAACCATAAATTCCTCCCACCTCAGAATGAATTTGAAGAAACGGAAAGAGGTTTTTGTAGTTCAGAATGTTAGTAATAAAAGCCTCTTTCAGTTTGAAAAATTAAGTTCTCAGCTGCTCAGGGAAGCTTTTAGAAATTGACTAGAGAAAACAGAGTGTTTCTGCTAAAACAGGCTGCTACAGGGGTTTCGTAGCGCGCTACGAAAACTCCTAGTTCAGTGATTTCGAAGCTAGTTTGAAAATTTCTCCAAAGTAATGTTAGATATGAATTCCAAACTCATGGTGAGGCTTCTAGGACATGGAATGAGGCTATCAGATTTTGATGGAAAAGAGATATGACCTTGAAACACTTTTAACCTTATGACCTAACTCTTAAAGCATGAAATGACCTAGAG
>APFE030587535.1:245806-260305 GCA_000404065.3 Pinus taeda | reverse complement strand
GAGATTTGTTCAAGGAGGGATGAAACGATGTTGCACAAGAAGATGAGAATCATGGCAAAGTAAGCGAATGAGGCAAATGTAAGGTAAGGGTTCTAAGTGAAGGGTGAAGCAGGCAGGTTGGATGGAGTATGGGCAGGTAAGGAAGGATAACAGGTACTCTGCAACTGGTTTTTCAAACTGAACAAACAAACACTTATAAAACCTATGACCTAGTTACTTCACTCTAATATGACCTAACAACAAAAGGAAATGAATAGAAGTTTATTCGAAATGAAATACATGAAATAACTATGCAACTAAACAATCATAAACTGAAGCATGCAATCAAAACTGATATCAAGTTCGACAACTAAGAATCCAACACTATTAATTGCATGGTGAAGCAAAGACAATGTTTTTAGTGGCAGCAAGGTGGCCTTGGTCCCAGCTCATGATTCCACTGAGAGAGAGGTGAGATCTAAGGTGCTTGATGGCATTTTTCTAAAGATCTTCCCTGTTATTTACTTATCAAACAAATCTGAACATGAAAAGCTACTTTAATCATCAAAAGCAATCTAAATAACAAAACAAGATTTAAATCTAAATAGCATATTTTATTTTAAGAATGCAGCAAAGACACATGAAAGTAAACAAAGGAGGTATTGGGCACTTGAGATGGGCCCAACCCCAAGAGCTACAACCTCCTAAGAGAGATTAGAGCTGGTGCAAAGCTGGATTTATCTTTATTGATCAAAAGAATAGTTACATTCCAAAAACTGTCCACAAGGAAAAGCTTGGCAATGTGCTGAAATGCAGAGCTAAACTACTGCCTAAAAAATGACTAAAATCGAACTACAAACTAGCTAACTTCTACCTACAAAGTGACTAACTACTGGCTAACCCAAATTAGGCCCTAAGCCTTCTTCTTTATACAAATTGAGGACCCCAATAGTCCTCCTAAACTTTAGGGACTCGGCTGCCCGAAACTTGTAGTTAACAGCAGTCCTACTTGACTTGCTTGGCTTCCCTTGTGATAATCGATTTGGTGGCCCTTGAACTCCAAGCTGATGCTGGAGAATTCGAGGTAAGGGCCCATAAATGAAGGGGACACCTTCCTAAAAATCCTCTCCACGAATTTGGCTACCAAGTGCTCATTTAAACCTTTGATTTTGTCTTCAAATTGACCAAAAAGACTGCATAAAGCACACATTAGACTTGTTGGCATAATGACTAACCCAATTCACTCTATTAGCATAAATATAAATAAAAACATGCAAGAAACTAATGAGAATGGTGGATTAAGTCGAAATATGAGGTTGAATGAGCCCATATAATTATACATTTTTGGGGCTCATCACCTAGAGCCGTCACCTCCATGTGCTTTGTGTAAAATTGTTGGGCACGTCACCAATAATTGTCCCGATCTTCCTCATCTCAAACCTTTGGTTCATGAAACATTGTCTGAGTCAAATATCCCTAAAGTCCATGTTAACTTGCTGGGTCCACCTAAGAAACTCATAACATTGCGCGAAAACCACCATTATGCCCTATGTGACCATTATGGTCACTATTCCCATCCTTTCGCTCATCTTGATGAATTTCGTGATTGTCTTGAAAAGCTTCATGAATATGAGGTCAGTCGTAATGGAACACCTACTCCTCTACCCATGGATTCTCATACCCCTAGTCAACTAGAACAGGGGGACTCTAGTCCCACCTTTCTGATCCCTCCCCTCAATGTCAAGATGACAGAAACCACATGCCATATCCTTTACCTGTCATCATCCTTGGGTTCCTCACAGGTAAACTTTTATGAGGTTTATGTGTGCATTTCTATCAAAAATCTTTTGAAAAAATCCTAGGTATCAACATCCATAGATCCTCCATCTACCAATTCATCATCTACCATTCTAGATGATGCATATGTGAACCTGATTTCTCAGGTTGATGCACCAGGTAACACCGTCACATCGTGTAGTCAATCTTCCTACCATTCGCTTAGCTTCCAGTTCGATGAGGACATCATGGAAAACATGTCTACCCATGATTAACCTCACACTTAGGCAAGGGGGCATATCTTTGGAGGATTTTGAGGGCCATTTCCCTCCTAATTCTCCTAGTGCACTCTACCTCAAGAAATGTCACTCATTGCATATCCCTTTGATTTTAGTGTCTTTATTTCTTCCATGTGATGAGCCTCATAAATGGGTAATTATATGGGCTCATTTTACCTCCTAACCAAGTCAAAACAACCATTCTCTTAGCTTATTACATGATTTTCTGATTGTATTGATGCTTATAGAGTGAGTTGATTTTTTTATTGTGCCATGCGGTCTAATGTGTATTTAATGCAAATGATTGATGGTTTTCGAGGTCAAAGACAATGATCCAGTGGACAAATGGTAGCAATAACTCGAAGTGGATAGAGGAGAGGACTTATAGGAGGGAATCCCCCTTATTTATTACTCCTCACTTCTAATTCCCCTTCATTCAGCTCAGAGTACAAGCAGCTGAATCATGAACTAGGAGGCAGCTGAACAAGTGAAAGATGATTGATGATTATCTCCAGTTTTGGGAGCTAACCCTCCTTGATTTTAAGGAAGTTGCTGGTAGCTTCATATGTATAAGTAGAGAGGCCTAGGGCCTCACTAGGGTTGGATTTTTGTTAGATTTTTGCTCATGTAAACTCTGCTGAACTTCGAGCTTATTATTTTGTGGCAGTTTCATGTAATCCTACTATTGTTTTGAAAACAAAGATGGAATCCTTTTTGAGTTAGCAATGAGTTACCTCATAGGGCTGAAGCTCTTGGGTTAGGGCTCCATCCAAGCATCCAAGATCCTATTTAATTGTATTTGTCTGTTTTATTTAAGTTATAGATTAGGTTGTTGTTAGCTGTATTTCTTTTATGGTTAAGAATAGGTTGCTTTTCATGATTTAGTAGTTTTCTTCCATTTGTGCTTTCTATAGCAGGTTAAGCAGTGATAAAGAAAAGATTAAAAAGGCTATCAATAGTGCCTTTTCCTCTCTTCCTCCCTTTGGGACCATGATTTGAGGCAAAGACCCTCTTGTTGCCCCAAAAACACAGATTTTCCTCCTTCATAGGACTTCTAGTGTGTGCAACTTTTTAGAAGGTTAATAGTCCAGTCCTGCTTTGCCTTAGATATTCTTCATCATGCTTACTTCCTGATTTGCAATAGTCTTCTTTCATGCTTTCCTTTCCTAAAGTATTTCTTAGCATTTCCTTTCATAGATCATAGTTTAGACTAGTTTGATGCAAAACTCTGTTTTTCCTAGATGCACTCATTTTATTGCTTGTTTGATCCTATTGGTTGACCGTCAGTTCCTTTGCAGTAGATATCTTCTAGCAATAGGTCAGGCTATCAGCCATCACATCCTCCATCTGATCCATGCCCTACAAGTCACCCAATTCTCACCTCAATTCTGCCTTAGTTTCTTGCATTTTCCGTAGAAATTCTTCCTCTCTTCTTGAGCAAATCCAATCATCTTTCTCTCTCCTGGTGGTTCATGGTAGACCACAGGCACCCTAACACCTAATTTCAGCCTTCATATTCCTTTTTCACCCCCTCTCTCACCCTCAAAACAATGAAAACTACTCTTGGCCTCCTCTTGTAGGCATATTGTAGAACGCCATTTTTCCTCCTGTAGATTTTCCTGTAGGATTTATTTTGAAGGTTGAGTGTGGGAAAAGCCTCCAGAAGGCCACCTGAGACCTCCTAGGAGCCATCCACACCATTCTACATCCCATCAAGTACCAAAAACACCCTCCAATGCCACCTATTCATTGCCACACTCACACACAATAAATTTACACGCATGTCAATTTCACATAAAAATACATAAAAATCCAAAAATATGTTTTTTGCTTATTTACTTCCAAAAATAGCATAGTTAGATGTTTTTTACTTCCTTGAGTAGGTAATGGAATTCCTTTCATGGTTTTCATAATGCTTTCTGCAAAAGTAGAATTAGTTGGTTAATTAGGATTTACTAGGTTTACTTTACATTTCAGTCTTTCTCCTTTCTGCAGTTAGAGTAGCATCTGTAGAGTAATATTTCTCTCCTTTCATCACATATAGAGCTTCTTCTGGAATCCATAGAATTTTACTTGAGCTCCTAGTGATCTTGCGATGGCTGACCAAGTGATAACCTACAATAAGAGATTCTTCCAAGTTTGTTATGAACTACCAGGTTTATAAGAGTAAAGTAGGCAGCCCAGGAGTTGTAGCATTCTTGCTGCAATACTGGTACTCACCACTTTTTGGCGCCATTGCCAGGGAAGCATCTGAGTATTTTGTGATTATTTCTTTCTTCTATTTTCCACTGCAACATTCTCCTAATAGTTTATTTCAGCAAAAGTAGACTAGTCATTTCTCTTCTTTAATGTTCCGCATTTCCTTGCTTTTTTCTTCAATTGTGCAAATTTCATTTAAGCAAAAGTAGACTAGTCATTTCTCTTCTTTCAAGTTCTTCATTTCCTTGCTTTCCACTTTAATTCTGCAAATTTCATTTCAGCAAGTTCTTTTTAGCTAGTTGCAATTTGTTTTGTTAAATCAATTTCAATTTTGTAGGTACTATCAGTGTGGGGAAAAAAGAAACAAAAACCAACCAAAAACATTTCCTTTAATGCCTCGTAGGAATAGAGATAACTCAGGAAAATTTTTTCCTAACACCCCAACTGTTTCGCACAACTAGCCTTCTCTCTTCTTTGGTGGCTGCAATCAAGAAGAACCCTTAGGTGAACAACTAGACATATTTGAAGAACCTATAGGGGAAGAAGAAGAAGAAAACATTCCTTTAGAGCCAATGGCTGGAAACATAAATGCTAGGGTAAATGGAGAGAGAATAGAAGTTACCTTTCCCATTCGGGAGACCAATGGGGACACTAAAATGAAGAATATAAGCCCTTCCGCCCTACCCCATTTCCATGGTTTGACTACAGAAGATCCTGACACATTTTTGTTTGAGTTTGTTATTATCTGTCGAACCTATGACTATGCAGAAGATGAGCAAAAGTTGAAACTGTTACCTTCTACTCTCAAGGATGCAACACTGTGCTAATTCATGGGATTACCTGGCAATAGCATCACAACTTGGGATTAGATGTAGCAAGCCTTTAACAACAAGTATCGAGACTATTGTAGGTCAAAATATACTAAAGAAGAAATCTTCCAAATGACCATAGGAAGTGATGAGTCCTTGGAAGTCTATGAAGAGAGGTTCCAGCTCAGTTACAAAAGGGTTGGGTGTACACTTGACCCTGAGCCTCTGAAGTTTGTCCTACTCAGGAGAATCTGGGAAGATCTTCTAAACACCCTCCATCTACTGGCCGAGGGAGGCATATACCAACTACCCTATGAGGAAATAAAGACTATTTTTAGAAATCATTCTAGGGCAACATGAAAGAAAGGTAGGGGGAGTCACCCCATAGCCAGTTCCTCTTCCTCCAACTCATCCATTAAAGGAGAAATTGGAAACATGCTGGAAGACTTCAAGAGTGAGATGATGTAGATTCTTGCCATGCAAATGGACACATTGCATTATCAAAAAAAGACAAGAGTAAGTAGAGAGGGATTTGGCCATTTTTTTCCCTAGATGCACTAAGAGGCATCCTAGGAATGAATGCCCATTGAATTGTATAGAGCTCTGTTCATTCTGTGAAGAGAGTCATTCTACAAATAATTTCCCTTCCTTTCCCATACCTAAAGCTATATATCAAGGGGCTAAGGGAGTCACTGAACAACTCTACTATATAAACGAAAGAAGACTGCCTGGACCTAGACCATACTAGTAGGGGATGCAAGGGACATCTCAAGCACACTACAACCCCAACCAAGTTCCCTCCATACCTTCTTAGGGTCCCACTGCTCATCCTTCCTGGTCCACACCACCTCCTTGGTCCTTCACATCTCAATATCATTCCCAACTAGCCACCCATCCATTTCAATCCTATTCTTAGCCACAACCTCAGTGGAATGCATCTCATCAAGGGTGGAGGCCCCAATACAACTCTCTTCCCACTCTTCTACCTCCATCACCTACCCAACCACAATCGTTACCTCCTACTCCACCAAAACAACCCCAAACGCCTACCCATCCAAATCTGAACTTGAGTAATAGACAGACTCAACATAGTGTATAGTGGGGAACCTTCATGCCCAACTTATGCTGTGGAGATCCAGGAAATTATCATGAAATCTGGGAAAGTTCTCCCAGATAGCTAACCTCCAACCAGAGAGGTTGAGGAAGATAAAGAGGAATGCAATCCTAAAGAAAATCCACCCTTTCTTGAGAGACTATCCGTGACAGTCAAGCCTACCCTAGAAGAAACCAAATTCTTGGGAGAATTGAAGCATTTATGTGTAAAGATACCATTTCTCCAAGCCACAAAAGATGTACCTATATACAATAGGTTGATAAAAAATAAGTGCTTTAGGCATCCAGGAAGGCACAAGAGAGATTCCCCAACCATCAATGTCATAGGACAACTGTCTGACCTGATGTTAGGGTAGGTAATTTGTCCAAAATATATGGACCCTAAAAGCCCAGTAGTTGATGTCCACATCAATGGCACCATGATCCCACACACCTTGATTGATTTGGGAGCTACCGTTAATGTGATGACAAAGGACACAATGCTCAAACTTAACCTCGAGGGCTCGTTGAGGAAGACGACGACCATGCTATAGCTAGCAAACTACTCCACTATGACCCCTGAGAGGATTTTGGAAGATGTGATGGTCTCCATTGATTCTTGCAAGTACCCTGCTGATTTCTTAGTTCTCCAGCCAAAGGAAAAGCTCACTAGGTATCCTCTCATTCTAGGAAGACCTTGGCTAGCTACAGTCAATGCCTACATCAGCTGTCAAGCTGGGAGCATGACCATAAAGAATGGGCACATGTCCAAGCACTTAATCCTATACCCTCTTGCCCAAACCTTGCTAGAACATGATCTACATCTCTGGTTAGAGGAGAAAGATGAGGATGAAGTTTATTTTGCACCACTTTGTACATTAGAAACTACCATGGGGGGAAAATTGCAAGATGAGGATGATATGATCAAAAATTTGATTCAGAATCCACCTCCCAATATATCAACCTTAGAAGACACAGTAAGAGAAACCCAAAAAAACCCCTCAACTAATCTCTGTGTGGCTGATCCTACTCTTTCCTATGTCAAAAATATAGAGTTTGGCCTGGAAAGAACATTGAAAATCAATCCATCCCTATTTACTTCCTAGGAGAAGGAGCTATGCAGCCTGTTGAGAAAATATCTAGATGCCTTTACCTAGAGCTATAAGGAAATGAAGGGAGTGCACCCTTCTATATGTACTCATCATATATACATCAAGGAATATTGCAAACCAGTCAGGCAACCTCAAAGGAGGATGAATCCAACACTTAAAGATATTGTTAAGGAAGAACTACAGAAATTGTTTGATGCAGGATTCATCTATCCCATTTATGATAGTGAATGGGTTTCTCCTTTAGTGCTAGTGCCAAAGAAAAATGGTAAGTGGAGAATCTGTGTCGACTATCGGGAATTTAAAAAAGCCACTAAAAAGGACCATTTTCCTTTAGCTTTCATAGATTAAGTATTAGACAGTCTGGTAGGGAATTTTTTTTTCTTTTTCCTAGATGGGTTTAGTGGGTGCAATTAGATTCAAATCAGCCCGAAAGACCCAAATAAGACCACTTTCACTTGTCCTTGGGGTACCTTTGCATATCGGGTCCTTCCTTTTGGTTTTTGCAATGCTCCAGCCACTTTCTAAAGAGCGATATTGAGTATATTTTCTAAATTGGTTCATGATGTGGTAGAAATATACATGGATGATTTTACTCCTTATGGCTTTGACTTTCAAGAAGCTTTAGCTAACCTAGGAAAAGTTCTAGATAAGTGTATTGAGATGAATCTATCCCTCAACCTGGAAAATGTGAATTTTTTATGACTAAAGGGACCATGTTAGGTCATGCAATATCTCAACAAAGATTGCAGGAGGACCCAACAAAATTGGCATCATCCAAAGGGTCCCACCTCCCCAGAAGATGAGAGATGTCAGAAGTTTCCTAGGCTTAGCCGGATATTACAGAAGATTCATCAAAGATTTTAGCAAGCTAGTCTCTCCTTTGTTTGGTTTCTTAGGAAAAGATGTTGAGTTCATATGGTCAAAAAACTATTAAGAAGCCTTAGATACCTTGAAGAGAAAACTAGTGACTGCTCCAATTCTCAGAGGCCCAAACTGGGCCCTACCTTTCCACATTCACATAGATGCCTCAAACAAAGAAATAGGAGCATCCTTAGGAAAAATTGATGAAAAGTTACCTTATGCCATATACTTTATAAGCAAAAACTTGTCAAAGGCAGAGTTAAACTATACAGTGACCGACAAGGAACTCCTAGCTGTCGTGCATTCCTTAAACAAATTCGGACATTATATCACAGGCTATCAAACCTTTTTGCACACTGATCATGCTGTAATTAGATATTTAATGAACAAACCAGATATAAATGCTCGCATTATTAGATGGCTTCTTTTACACCAGCAATTTGATTTGACCATTATTGATAAGCCTGGTAAAGAAAATGTTGTTGCTAACTTTTTGTCTAGAGTAAATTTTCTTGCAGGTGAAGGAGGAATGGTGGATGACCAAATGCTAGATGAACATCTATTTTCTATCTCAGTCCTCTCTCCATGGTTTGCTGGTATAGAAAACTACTTGGTTTTAACACAGTTCCCACCACACCTGTCCTCAAAAGAGAAGATCAAGATAGTAAGGAAAAGCGCCCCTTTCACCTAGATTGGGGGTAATATCTTCAAACTTGGCCTAGATCAGATCTTAAAAAGATGTGTCAAGGAGGAGGAAGCCTTTGACATCCTCCTCACCTGTCATGATGGGCCTTGTGGAGGTCACTTTGCAGCAAAAAGAACTATCTTCAAGATATTGCAAGCAGGCTACTATGGTCCACTCTTCATCAAGATGTGAGGAGATATATCAGCCAATGTGATCGGTGTCAAAGGATGGGGAATCCTACTACAAAGGATGAGATGCCCATGCAACCGCAAGTAACCTTTGAGCCATTTGAGAAGTGGGGCATGGACTTTGTAGGGCCTAACAACCCTCCTTCAAAGCATAAACAATACATCATTGTGTGCACTGATTACCTGACAAGTGGGAATAGACAAAAGAAATAAAAGCAGCGAGAGAGGAAAAAGTAGTTGCGTTTTTTAGAGAAAACATATTCTACAAGTTTGAGTATCCAAGAGAGTTGGTCACAGATCAAGGCAGTTAGTTCACTTCCAATTTGATTGAAGACTTGCTCACACATCATAGAATCAAGCATAGGACTTCCACTCCTTACCATACACAAGCCATTGTGTAGGTGGAGGTCACTAACAAAGCATTGGAAGGGATCCTGACCAAGGTAGTGAGCAACAATAGAAAAGACCGGGCTGATAGATTAGTTGAGGTCACTTGGACCTACAACACAACATGGAAGACCACCACAGGGTTCACACCCTATGAACTAGTCTATGAGAAGAAGGCTTTGCTGTCAATATAATTTGAATTCAATACCCTAAAGATGGCAGCTCAGTTGGACCTAGACCTTAGCCATGCACAAAAGAAAGATTACTTTAGCTCAATGGATTGGATGAACATAGATTGCAGGCCCTTCTCCATACAGAGGTAGTTCAGCTTCAGAGAAAGATATGGCATGGAAAAAATATCAAGGAGAAACAATTCCAAGAGGGAGATTGGGCACTACTCTATGATTCAAGATACAAATATTTCAAAGGCAAGCTAAGGAAAAGATGGCTGGGACCCTACACTATGGAGAAACGCAATGACAATGGTTCAGTTTTGATCAGAGCCATTGAAGATGAAGCCATCCCCATGCTTGTCAATGGACATTGGTTGAAGGTCTACAAGAAACCCCTCTCCAAGCAAGAGTTTATTGAAGGTTTGGATAAAATAATGATGGTAGTGGAGCATGTCTTAGCTTTCACTTCACCCACTCACTGAAGAAAAAGAAAAAAATAAAAAATAAGGACTCAAGTGAAAACCTCCATGAGGCACTTGAGTCCCATCATTGAGTTGAAAACCTCTTCTAAGGTTGCCCAACAATGTCAAAAAAAAAGAAAAAAGAGAGAAAAATATGATCCCTAGGTGAAAACCTCCCTTGGAGGTGCCCAGGGCAGCCAATTAGGGTGAAAACCTCCTTTACGCACTCTAGTTGTTAATAAATAAATAAATAAATAAATAAAGTGAATTTTCATTTGCATTGCAAGCTTTCAGGAGGACTATAGGAAGTAGAAGAAGGTGCCAAGGGAACCCTGACATCCACACCAGCACCTATCCTATCTTCTCCAAACTTTTCTCCATCATTTCAGCCATTTCATTCACCCCCACTATGTTTTTTTTTCAAAAATTGTGTTTTCTATAGGGGGCTGTGTGTTTTCTATAGGAGGCTCTTGTAGAAATTACAGAGCCATAAATGAATATAAAAGGCAGTTCTAGGGGTAGGGAAGCTTCATAAAGAACCTATAAAACCTCCTACAATCTTCAAACCTTCTTGCCATCACTTCCAAACCTACATCACACCCAAATCATGATTCTTCTTCATGTCCAAGAATAAAATTAAAAAAAAAACATTTTTTCAAGAAAAGAAAAATTAACAAAAATAAGAGAGGAAGCAGCACCATCCACCTCACCTGAAACCTACCTATTACATATCCATCTCTATCTACACTTTTTGCATCATCCTTAAATCTCCAAGCATAGAAAGAAGTCGAAGTTTCAAGGGGAGAAACAACTACAGGAGCTCTTGTAGGAATTCCTGTAGCAGCTGATCATATCAAAACCCAGAACTAGTAGCAGAAGAATGCACACATGAAGGTTGAAAAAGGCACTTGAAGCTTAGACCCAGCCAGAGGAGAACCTGCACAAGACACAACCATACATCAGCAAGCAGATAGCATGCATCAAAAGAAATAAAGGCATGCAGCAGAGAGGGAGCCACAACACCTCATAACAAAAACATTCGGATCAAAGGTAAGTAACTAACTCACTCCTCTGTTTGCATTTGTCTAATTAGAATTCATGCAAAGCCAACAAGATGGTTGAGGTTGAATGAGGGAAAGGTGGCCAGTTAACTTGGCCACCTTCATCTAGTTAACTCCACTCATACGAGATGTCACCCACACGTGCGCATAGTCAACTCAAGAAAGATGTCAAGGATAGGTAGTGGAGGAAGTGTGAATTTCGATGCAATCATGAGGGTTGATTATGAGGAGGGGCTATGATGACAAGGTAGGTGGGGACTAACAGTCTGAATATGGCTAATGAATACTTTTCCAGTTCACCCCCCATCACCGGAAATATCCATAAAGGGTAATAAGTACTCCTCCCCGAGCACTCTCACCACCTTTTCCTTCATTCTCTCCTTGTAACTTAACTACAATAGTCTCCTTGTGCCCCCACATCCTCTTAACCATCATCCTCCACCGATCTCTCCCATATTTGTACTCTCGGCATTTTCTATAGGAGCACTTATAGGTTCTACAGGAGCACCTACAGGAATTCTACAAGAGGGACAACAAGCTTCTACAGGAGGGTCAGTGAGTTGTTTTGAAGGGAGAAAACACAAGTTTTAGCATGATTTTTGGTATGAGGAGGAAGGTTCCATACATGACCCCATTGAATATCAATATATGCAAGAAGTCATTTCAAATTGAGGAGGAAATAAAGTCTTTAGGAGAGGAGAAAATACATAAGAAAATTTTTCTGCTTATTTAAAAAAAACACAGTCTCCTCAGTTTCTATTTATTTCTCAAATTTTTTTGTCTCCATTTCCATATTTGGTTTCCCAAAAGAGTATCAACAAAATGAGAGGAGGGTTCATGAGAAAGGAGCCCATTAACTCCACTAGGCTCCATGCACATCCCCAAGTAGTGGACATATTCACAGGAGAAAATTGGATGAACTTTTTTGAGAAATTCCGAGGCTTTGATGAGGAGATTGCCCAAGAATTTACCCACTTTTTGGTCTCTCACACAAGAACACATGCCACTGTCACCTTTAGAGGTCTTTCCATGAAGGTAACCCCTGAATTTATCAATAGGGTCACTACTCTTCCTCTTGGGTTGCCTTGGAGTAAGGATGAGAAACCAATTGGCCACGCTGCCAAGAAAAACTTCTTCCAAAACAATGAAACCCCTATGGAGGAACAAAATGGCATTAGAAGGGCTAGCATACCATATCCTTGGGATGAGGTTAGCTACCAAATAATCAAATACATTTCATGTGAAGGGAGGTATAGCATTGTCTATGGTTATCACTTTAGAATCCTTCATGAATTAAGGTATGGCATGGACACTCCAGTATCTTAGAAGCTCAACATCCCCTACTTCCTCCTGCAGTCCCTCATTGACTCCAATAGTAAGGTTCAAGCAAGGAATTTAGAGAAGCTAGCTCATCATGGGTTAATGAAAATTTTAGTGGAAGAAGCCCTCCATACATTTACACTCCCTATAGCATGGGAAGTCTTCCAAAACATGGCAGCTGAGGATGACATAAAGGCCCTAACCTATGATGTCAGTCCTACTGGTAGTGAAGAGTAAGAGCAGCAAGGGGGAGAAGGTGAAGCCATTGGTGGCTTAGCAGAACAAGAAAGGAAGTAGGAAGAAACTAAGATAGAGGAGGAGAAAGCAGAAGAAACAGAGCAAACAGAGATAGGAAAAGAGACAGAAGGAGGTGAAAAAGAGGCAAAAAAAGGAGAAGGGTCCCTTGAGACTCTAGAAAGGGAGGTAGCAGCTACCCTTGCTGCCCTCAATACACCAATCAAGCCAAAGAAAAAAAGTAAAAGGCAGGCCTCCATGTATTTCAAAGCTAGGAAGAGCACAAGAATCAAAACAGGTAAATCTCAGCCCTCTTCAAAAGTGCCAATTACAATTGAAGATTCACCCTCTGCCAAAGGAAAAGAATCCCCTTCCAAGGCACCTATCACATGTGAAAGGGGGACTCCTAGATCTTCCACATGGAAGGAAAAGATAGTACTACAAGACCCAAAAACAAGTCCTACAGAAGGCTCAGATAGTTCTATAGGAGACATTGTCAAAACTACAGGAGACCCAACAACTTGAGAAAAGGATAGAAGAATAGATACATGGGAAGGAGGAAGAACCAAAGATACAAGAACCTGATCCCCAACCTAGTCTGGCTTCCTATTACAATCTACTTGAGGGAGGAAGGATAATTCCACAAAACTTTGCAATTCCACTATTCTTTGAGTTAGAGAAAGAGAGAATAAGAACACATAGATGGATGCAAATAGCCAAATCCATGGGAGTTGAGGATGTTGGCCATATGGAAAACAAACTCAGAGAAATGGGTAGAGAGTTGAGTGATATCAGAAACAGGGAAGTAATTACAAAGAGCCACCTTGAAACTGAAAATGAATTGTTAAGGAGGCCACTGCAAGAGAAGGAGACTCTGCTGGCATGCATGGCTAGCTTATCCATGGAGGCTTTGCAATGTAGAACAACAGCAAAATCCTATGGCATATATCTCAAGGACCAATGGTACAATTTTAGATGAAGATTTTGGCAAAAAGAAGCACCATGCCCTTCCAGGATTACAGGCAGTTTATGGATCTGTGTGACCAAAGCACATTAGAGGATAAAGAAAAAATGGTAGAATTCTACCTGCATAACATGGCCCTCACAGACATGAATTTGTGGGACCCCAATTCCAAGCTAGGGGACATGCAACTAATGGCCATGGCCTCATGGATGAACCATGAAGAGTTGAGGGTAGTTGAAATAAGAAGATTGATGATAAAAGAACAGAATGAGCCATTAATGATAAGAGCTAAGCCATCAGATCCCATGGCACTCATCAGCACACACAACCTACTTTCCCATAATCCTCAGATTACCCCTGGATATATAAGTGATCAGGCACAAGCCATTGCACTCTTTGAGGATATACAAAGGCTACTTGGGGACGACTATGTGCATGCATGCATGAGGAGATGGAACATGTTAACACATAGTCTGCAGATCAGGGAATATCATTCATCCATGAGGATGAAGGAGGCATTAAGAAGAGTGCCGACGTACAAGCACTCCATGCAAAGGCTAAAGGTCAACTAGATTGGCCTCAAACTGAGTCCCCCACTACTGTTAGGCATGCTGGAAGGCAAAAGAGAAGAAGAAGAGGAGGACCAATGGGAAGAGATAAATAGGAAGGAAGGATTCTATGACAAGGAAGAGTAGACCACATTAGAAGGTTGGGACTAGGGGTGATTTTAGGGGCGAATGTTCGCCCTTTGGCGAAATTAAGGGGTTTTAAAAATTTAGTGGGTGAATATTTTATACCACAGTACATTTCTACAAATCACCTCAAATAGCCCACCTTATTTTAAGGGAGAGGGTAAAAAAGGTAAATTTAGCCCTTCAAATTAGGAGTTACAACCTTCCATTCGCCCATTTTCAAGAATA